>LR812520.1:26864603-26904744 GCA_903798195.1 Danio kyathit
ACCATAGAGCGAAACAGACGACAAAATGGGAAAATGTAAGTTTGAGTACTCCTGGTTGGAGAAAGAGGAGTTTAAACAGTGGCTGAAGCCTGTCGCTGAGGCTCAACCATGTAGTTTATTCTTTCAAGCTTTGTTTCTTCTGAGCTTATCTAACTTCTGTTGCATGGTTGTGCTCCATTGATTTATTTCAGTACAACTGTTTATTAACGAGTTAAACGTTTGATACTGATTAGAGCTTGAAGTGGCGATGAGGTCTTAAAATATTCTGAGATAAAAAGTCTTAAAAAGGTATTGAAGTTACTTTCTGCATATACCCTGAATAAGTTTTAATATGAAGTCTTAATGGTGATAAGACAGCAATTTAAGTCATCATAATATTACTCTTTCAAACATGATTGTATTGACCTTATTTTTCAATGCAGAAGTGCGCTCGTTTTTGCGACTTCCGATTCAGTCACCTATGGGAGAAATGACTAGGAATAATAAACCGCAGAAAACAGTCAAACTACTTGCTCTACAAACAAGTGTTTGCATGATTATACAGACAAAGTAGAATGTCACGATCCAGCCCGTGCAGATCGCTGGTAAACACACAGTCCACTTATAGATTACAAATCCGCCATGTCATGGACTACAACTCCATACATGCACTCCGCTCACACACACGTTTCTGATCCTGACTGATTGTACACACACCACCGGAGGATTGTCAAGGACCGATTACACACACCATTTAAGCAGTACAGAGTCACACAGTTGTGGCTGATTCTTGTCTACTGTTTTAGTGACACTACAACTCGTTTTCCTTGCCTTGCTTTCCATGTTTTGAACCTTTGCTTTGTTTTGTTTGATTGTTCCTGTATGCTGCCTGCCTTCTGACCATTTGCCTGCTATTTCGACTATGACTCTGGATTGCCCTCACACATCTGTTTGCTCCTGTGTTGATCATTGCTTGCCCGACCATCCTGTTAATAAAACCCTGCATTTGGATCCTCACCCCTGTTGTCAGTGTCACATCCCCGGGTTACACAGAATCATATAATAAGAAATATCATTTTGCAACATCAAGCAGCATAACAAGCTGTTTTTAACTTCTAAAAATGAATGGAATTAAATGTGACCGGAAGTCTCGAGCCAAAAAGGTTTAAATGGCTGCGCCCGCTTGTACACAAAGAATAAGGTGAATATAATGAAATATTTTCTTCTAGATTCCACGATACAGTCCATCCACAGCTGAGATTGTTTTCACAGTCAGCATGAATAACTTTAAGGAGTTGGCACTGAAGCGGACAACGCCAGACCACCATTATGTCACTCTTATTGTTGGAGATTGTGACAATAAGGTGGTTTTCCAACAAAAAATCTCGTAAGTTCTATGTGATTTAGTTGTCATTAGCAAATCATGTTTTTTTGTTTGTTTTTGAACGATGGAAGCAATGCATGTTTTGATATTAAGGGACACCTTGGTCTTGAAGTCTGGGAGCTGGTCAAAGAGAATCGAGGTGACAAGATCACCAAAGGGAGAGGAGCTTAGCATTCATTTGATAAGCTCTGAATATGGTCAGTGGTCATATATTATGTCTGACAAACACAAACAAGTCATAATGGTTTTTGGATGCTCACAATTGAGTAAAATGTATATTTTTTGGCCTACACAGAAACATACAGAGCAACCTGTTCGCTGATTTCTGTTATTATTGTAGAGTGATAAATATTTGTTGATTGTGTAGTGGGTCTGGACATACAGCAGGACTACAGCGCCCACTACTCAGGAGTGCAGGGTTTGCGAGCTGATTGCTCCATCACAGAGAAACCAACATGGAAATTTCAGAGGATTCACGACACGATGAAGAAGAGACAAGGCCCCACAGCCGCAACTCCCAATCCTTCACTCAACGGTCAGATTATTATTTGAAAATGATTATTATATATCAAAATGTACTATTATTATTATGCATTGACTAGAGATGCACTGATCGAGGTCTGCTGGTCTTCTGTCCAATTCAGCCGGTCCGTTCTGTTAAGAGTGATGTCGTAGAGATGCCCATACTTAAAATGGACAGCTGAGTACTGAATCTGAAAATTTGTCAAGACTTGACAAATTAATGCTGTCAGTTAAACGTAATGTAAAACATTGTACACTACCTGACAAAAGTCTTGTCGCCTATCCAAGTTTTATGAACAAAAAATAATAGCTTGACTTCTAGTTGATCATTTGGTATCAGAAGTGGCTTGTATGAAAGGCAAAGGCCTCTAGATTACGCTTATTTTACCAAAATAAAATATGATCATGCCTTTAATTATTTAATTAGGACAGCAAGCTCTGACTTTGCTCAGACAAAAGTCTTGTCACTTAAAAGAAATAATGTACAGTATAGAATATAAAGTCATGGTGCAGTGGAAAAAGAATTAATATTGTGTATGACTCCCATGAGCTTGGACGACTGCATCCATACATCTATGCAATGACTCAAATAACTTATTAATAAAGTCATCAGGAATGGCAAAGAAAGCGTTCCTGTCTTGTTTAACAAGATTATTTGAATTCATCTTCAATGCCTCCTCCTTTACCTTACCACAGACATGCTCAATAATGTGCATTTCTGGTGACTGGGCTGGCCAATCCTGGAGCACCTTGACCTTCTTTGATTTCAGGAACTTTGATGTGAAGGCTGAAGTATGAGAAGAAGCGCTATCCTGCTGAAGAATTTTCCCTCTCCTGTAGTTTGTAATGTAGTGGGCAGCACAAATGTGATAGCACTGATACTCACTGAACTCTCGCACGTTCCTGTACTTAATGTAACCCCAAACCATGATTTTTCAGAGTAATAAACTCTGCTAGACATATCAGTCATAAGTAAGTTTAGAGAGAAAACATCAGTCGCGTTTAAGTTCTCAGAATTTGCTCAGAAAAAAACTGAATTAGAAATTAGGTATCTATAAAACAATACAAATCTATAAATAAAATTATTTATTAAATAAAATACATATTAATATATTATAAGCAAATGCTTATCTTTTGACTTTTGTGAAATAAGAAAAAAGGAAAAGTTATAAAACGTCAAAAAAAAATTGTTAATGCTGTTCGGGAGAAACAGTAATGTTTATATTTTTATGGAATAAAGTATATTTTTTGTTTGTCTATGCTAGCAGTTAACGAAAATCTGAATTGGCAAATTCAATTATATTATTATTACCTCTAGAACTTTCTTTAGCATCTGTGCTCCCAAAATCTCACGCCTCCAAACGCCATCACGCATTCATTGTCAACATTGTCTTCTGAGGCACAAGTAATTTATAATATAAGAAAAAGACTCGTGCAGCTTCTCTTAGCGCAGCAAGTTTTCTGTATGATATTTGACAATAGTTCATCAGGAATTGACCATTGTGTTTTGGATGACACATTGGATGGAGAGCGGCATGGTGGCTCAGGGGTTACCACTGTCACCTCACAGCAAGAAGGTCGCTGGTTTGCGATCCAGCTGGGCCAGGAGACTTTTTTGTGAGGAGCCTGCATGTTCTCTCTGTGTTCGCATAGGTTTCCACTGGGTGCTCCAGTTTCCCCCACAGTTCAAAGACATGTAGTATATTGTAGTGCATTGATCACCAACCTTTTTTAGGCCAAGAATTCTAACCTCTGTCTTGCTGAAATACAAAATCTACCCATCAAAAAAAAACTTGACTGTAAAATATTTTTTTTACATTTTTTATTAGCATTTGTTTGAGACCTGTAATTTAACATGTACCAGCACTAGTCTAACCTACTTTGATATTTTAATTGATGCAACCAAGAAAATCTGTGAAGATGCACCTGGATGACATTTGGAAGGGTGAGAATTTTTGGGTGACAATGCACTGTGACATTAGCAGTAATGAGATCCTATAAGGTGTCTGTAAAACTAAAAAACAAATAAAAAAAAAAGAATGGTAATGTGATTTTTAATAACACTTCTGCAGCCTGCAGGTAGTCTACTACATTAGCATTTTACAAGCAAGCTGTAATAGATTTCTACTAGTACTGTAACAATAATAACTTTTAGGGCCTACATCATTAAATACCAAAACATTATGATATAATTTAGTAATTTCAACTGTGATTTTGTGCAATATTTTGCAGCATCAATTCACAATGTCATAAGAAGAACTGCTGCTTGTAGCTGGATATTATTGTGGCAGCTTAGAGCCTGACCACATCAAACACGTTGTTTCAGTTGAGAGGCACCTTTTTAAAGGTGTTTTTAATTAGCAGTGAGAGTTTTGTGAGCTTCTCATGTGCTTTGGGTTTTTGCAGTTTCATAAAAAACATTTACTGTTTTAACTCGCTGTGCTGTAGGCACACATAGAAAACTTGAGTGTGTCGCAATGCGCACACTACGTTCCCTATTGGTGCGCACAAGCCATGTGTCTCCATTTGAAATAACAAACTTGAGCGCACAAAAGACGCGATATGTAAACAGTCCCTTATCAATTTGAGGCTAGCTCCTCGCCGAATGTCATATAAAGAACTGTATATTGACGTTTGAAAACAGCAGTTGGGTCAAGAAAAATAAAGTGAGATACATCACTATGCGTTTCTTGTACTTGTTCTAAAAATCTACTAGACAATTACAATCGATGGGTTGGTGACCACTGGTGTAGTGTATGAGTGTGTGTAAATAAGAGAGTGTATGAGCTGTGGGTGTTCACGAGTTAGTGCAGAGAGTGCTAAGTTGAGTGAGTGGAGAACAGTGAGTGAAGGAGAATGACTGAGTGAGTCATTAAATGGAAACGCTAAGTTATTTGAAAATCTTTCATACAGTATACCAGTTTTGTGCATGAATTTAATGAGCATCTTTGGATGGAAGCATAGCTACTGTCTGGTCTACTCATCACTTATTTGAACTCGCCTGACTCCTTTGATGTTCCTGCTATCTTCCTTGCATTCCTCCTCTACTGTCTTCCCCGTATCACCTTCATCTGCGGTCTCCCTCCTGCAAACAAAAACATTAAGATAAGCCAAGACTTCATATCCAAAACATATCCATATTTACTTATCGGATTTTGCACTCCTGTCTACAAAACTGTTCATTTAATACCTGGTTGTTGCACTCCTCCTGTCTTGTCTCTGAAGTCTGGCACAATCAGTGCATCTCTAAATAAAACTGAATAAAGAATTAATATATGGCTCAAATAATGTAGTTAAATGTTTATAACATGTCCAACAGTTATATTCAAATTTATATAGACATTCTCTTCATTGATCAAGTTGCTCCAAACATGGTTAAGAGAAATTGCCATCATCTCTGCAAAAACAAAGAGCTCTGTAGACATGACTGCTGTGAGTATCAGAGATTTTAGGTGATCCTAGACTGCTCTCGTTGTCTGTACTGGTTCATTCATGACATTTCTTTTTTTTAGGCAAAATTGGAGTCAAAAGGACTGTACTACAGTCCAATGTCTCCTCATACCTTGACAACCTAAAAATGAGGAATGAGAAACTATGTGAGACTCCTGTGAAGCGCTTGAAGGTCAGAATTCTTATTATCAGGATTACATTGACACAATGGTCAGAAAATGTAATTCTTTTTTTTTTTTTTTTTTTTTTTTTTTTTTTTTTTTTTTATTAGAATATGCATAATGGTACACAAATTGTGATCATACAAATACAAAGAAATTGAAAAACAACAACAACAAACAACAAAAAAAAACAACAAAAACAAAAAGCAGCAATAATACAGTGTGTGTGTGTGTGTGTGTGTGTGTGTGTGTGTGTGTGTGTGTGTGTGTGTGTGTGTGTGTGTATTTAAAGGTAACATGGTGGACAAATCAGGGTACATATATAGTGGTCAATACACAATCAATAAATGAAGCAAATATCGTAGATATAAGTAAACAGAAAGACAACAGTCAGTGGTAAGGTGGGGCAACAATGCTCGTAATGTATGATAGTAAAAATGACAGAAAAAAGAAAGGACGATAGTAATAACTGACAGCAATAATAATAATAATAAAAAATAAATCACCACTACACCAACTACTACTACAGAAAGTAACTGATATTATGACTACTACTGCAGCTGCTACTACTACAGCCACAACCACTACTACTAGTGTCTACTACTACTGATACTACTACAACATCTACTACAACTGATACTACTACAACAACGTCTACTACTGATACTACTACAACATCTTCTACAACTGATACTACTACAACATCTTCTACAACTGATACTACTACAACAACATCTTCTACAACTGATACTATTACAACAACGTCTACTACTGCTACTACTAAAGCAATCACTGCTACGACAACATCTACATCAACAACATCTACTACTTCTGATACAACTACAACAACGTCTCCTACTACTACAGTAATCACTACTACCACAATATTTACATCAACAACATCTACTACTATTGATGTTACTATACCGACTACTACAACTACTACTTCAACACCTTTACAACTTCTGGTACCACTAATCCAACGACCTCTACTACTACAAAACTACTCTACTACTACCTTAACTTCAAATACAATCGTTACTTTCACAATGACTACTACTACTACTACAACAACTACAGCAAAATGAATAATGACCTGGGTAGAAATACTTGTAATAATGATAATGAGGAGGAAAACGGGGAGGACAGGTCAGAAAAGCAATAATAATAGTAAAAGTAATAATATTAATGATAATATTGAGGAGGTGAGGGGAGATTGGGAAATCAGGAAGGGGACGAAAAATTATAATAAATAATAATAATAATAATAATAATAATAATAATAATAATAATAAGTAGATGGGAGAAGAAAAAAAAAAAAAAAAAAAAAAAAAAAAAAAAAAAACGGAAAGGAGAGGGAAAAGTGGAGAAAAAAATAAACAAATAAGTAAATGAATAAATAAATAAATAAATGTAGAAAAAATGAGGTGCTCCAAACCGAATAATGAAAATGAGAAAAGAAACGTTACTATAATAATAATAATATACAAATGATAAACCCAAAAGTAAAGAATAATATTAAAAAGGAGAATTTAACTACCAATATGATGAATTATTAATAATAATATAATGATAATAATAGTGATAAGAATGGTAATAATAATAATAATAATAATTAAAGATCAAGAGGTGGGCAGGGAAACGCGATAACCACGATATACTCGCGCCGACAACAACAACAATAGTAATTATATAAAAAAAAAATAAATAAATAAAAATAAAAAAAATAAATAAAAATAAAAAAAACCTTTAATAATTTAAGTGGGTGAATGTTATGTGGTCAGTTTTTACCTTGAAGAGTACAGTGTTTGTCAGTTGCTTTGTGATGCATTAAAAAAGTATGACGTGCAGCATGGACCAGTCCAGTGCAATGCCCAGGCCGCCATGCCCACGTCACACTTACCCTGTGAGTGTAGTATATGTAAGTATATGCAAGTAGGTTTATTATTATTTATTTATTTTATATATTTCTTTTTTCCTTTCTTTCTAAATGCCTGTTTACCTTTATAAATCAGTTGCTAGCCAGGTAATTATTAATATTATTATTATTATCAGCGCGAGCACACCAGTCGCCACGCCCTCCTCACCCACCTCCCGATCCCCTTCCCTCCCACTTCTTGAGGGAAAGAAATATATAAAAAAAAAAAAATAAATAAATAAATAAATAAAATAAATAAATAAAAAATAAAATAAAAAAAATAAATAAAAAAAATTTAATAATGATGATAATAATAAAGGACAATAATAAAATGAATAAATAGATTTGAGAGAGACAGGAAAGGAACACAAATAGTACAAAAGAGGAAGAAGTATGTAAAGACCGAATTATTTTAAATTAGATTTAATATAAGAGACAGTTTTTGCCTCTACCTGACCCCCTCTCCCCCCTCCCCTCCTGTCTGTGTACTGATGAAGGTGTTGATGGAGAGTGGCTTGAGGCAAAGAGGATCTTCAATGGAGATGTAATCTGTTAATAGATTTTTCCAGAATGAAATGTGAATGATATTTCTTGATTTCCAGTTCATGAGGATAGTTTTCTTGGCGATAGTTAAGGCCACCAGCAGTAACTGACTATTTGTATTATTTATATTGATTGCGGATATGTCACCTAATATGCAGAGAGAGGGAGACAGTGGGATGTGACATCCCATTAAGTTGGAGAGTGTGTCAGTAACCTTTTCCCAAAATGATTTAATTGAAGTGCAATGCCATAAGGCGTGAAGATAAGTGTCTGGTGTGTTTTGTGTGCAATATGAACATATTTCTGAAGTGAAACCCATTTTAAATAATTTCTGCCCAGTTAAATGAGATCTGTGAAGCACTTTGTACTGTATAAGTTGTAGGTTAGCATTTTTAGTCATGGAGAATGTGTTTTTGCAAATTTGAGTCCAGAATGCAGCATTGGGAGTAATGGATAAGTCTGTTTCCCATTTAGCGGTTGGTACAACTAATGCGTTGTCTGATTTTGAGATCATTTTGTATATTTGGGAGAGCAATTTTTTGGAGGAAGATATACTGATGAACGCTGAGATTTGAGGGGAAAGGTCTAGATTGATTGATTGGTTAAGTAATTTTGATTTAATTGATGATTTGATTTGTAAATATTCCAAAAAGCAATTACTCCCAATGCTGTATGTCTGGGCTATATCGGAAAATGGTGCCAGGTTATTATTATTAAAGATATGCTGAAGTTGTGTGATTCCCTTATCTGCCCATGTGCGAAAGTTAAGTGGCTTCCTGTTAGCTAGGAAATCAGGGTTATTCCAGATTGGAGTGTATTTAGATGGTGTGAGTGGGGAATTTGTGATCTGATGAAATTTCCACCAGGCTGTCAGAGTTGCTTCTATTGTTGGCATTTTAAAACAGTGATGATTTTTGATTGTTTGACTGTGAAAGGGTAATTCTGAAATGTTTATGTCTTTGCAGATTGATTGTTCAATATCTTGCCATGTGCATTCTGATGAGTTAGGTTTAATCCATTTGTGTATGTTTTGAAGCTGATTTGCCAGAAAGTAGTTGTAAAAATGTGGTGCTTCTAATCCTCCAAGTGATTTTGGTTTCTGTAGGGTTGCCAATTTAATTCTTGGGGTCTTGTTTTTCCAGTAAAATTTTGTGATAAATGAATCTAGAGATTTGAACCAGGTATGAGTGGGCTGCGTTGGGATCATTGAAAATAAATAGTTTATTTTTGGGAGTATGGACATTTTAGTTACTGATATTCTGCCCATGATGGATAGTGGTAGGTTCATCCAACGTTGTATATCGTCATCTATTTTTTTCAGTAGTGGAGTATAGTTGAGTGCAAACAACTCTGACAGCCTGGGGGAAACATTGATACCCAAATATGTGATGTAGTTGGTGCACATAGGAATTTGTGGAGTTTGGGATGCCACATCCACACTGGCAGAGTGTAATGGAAGTATAGCAGATTTGTTCCAATTGATTGAGTATTCAGAAATATTTGAGAAGCTGTCAATAAGTTTTATTGTTTCTTGTAAAGATGTTTGGGGATTTTGTAAGAATAATAATATATCATCAGCATAAAGACTAATTTTATGGTGTATGTTTAATGTTTGAATTCCTTTAATGTGGATGTTTTGACGGATAGCTGCTGCAAGCGGTTCGATGAATATGGTGAATAGAGAGGGAGAGAGTGGGCATCCTTGTCTAGTTCCCCGGTGTAGAGTGAAGCTGCGTGATGTTAGTCCGTTAGTAATGACGGTAGCTGATAGCAGAAAATGTAATTCATTATAACCTAATAATAGTTCAGTTGCGTGCTAAGAGTTTGTTTTGTAAGATATACTGTATTTTCAATTGAGTTTTGACTTTTTCTTTAGATGATGATGAATAATGGCACAGCAGCTGTAAGCATGCAGCAGTTCTCCTACAAACCCAAAGACACACTTTCTGCTGCCAAGAGGTACTCCAGTTTTCTGACTTATTAAACTTTAAGTTCACCCAAAAATGAAAATGACTCACCCTTATGTTGTTACAAATCCCTGAGACCTTCGTTCATATTTGAAACAAAAATGAACATGTTTTAGGTGGAATAGCTGAGAGCTCCCTCATCCTCCATAGACAGCAAAGTTCCAGACTCAAAAAAAAAAAAATGTAATTAACGACTTCATGCATGAGTTTCATTTCCTCAGTGTCAGTATAGTGTGTGTGTTCATGAGCACTATGCACTGATGTATGGCCGCACATGGCTCTCTCTGTTTGAAACAAAGCACAGGCACATCCGAGGTATACGTCAGGCACAACTGAGCCCGACATGTGAATGTGTGCCTTATACTGACACAGAGGAGAAGAAACTGTTGAATAAAGTCATTACTTTAGAATTATGTGCACACAAAAGTATTTTTGTAGCTTGATAATATTTAGACTGATTCACTTAAGGCATATGGACTGTTTTGAGATTTTTTTTTTTGGTATTTGTCTGGACTTATACAGGGAGTGCAGAATTATTAGGCAAGTTTTATTTTTGAGGATTAATTTTATTATTGAACAACAACCATGTTCTCAATAAACCCAAAAAACTCATTAATATCAAAGCTGAATAATTTTGGAAGTAGTTTTTTGTTTTTTGTTTTGTTTTAGCTATTTTAGGATATCTGTGTGTGCAGGTGACTATTACTGTGCATAATTATTAGACAACTTAACAAAAAAACTAATATATACCCATTTCAATTATTTATTTTAACCAGTGAAACCAATATAACATCTCAACATTCACAAATATACATTTCTGACATTCAAAAACTAAACAAAAACAAATCAGTGACCAATATAGCCACCTTTCTTTGCAAGGACACTCAAAAGCCTGCCATCCATGGATTCTGTCAATGTTTTGATCTGTTCATCATCAACATTGCGTGCAGCAGCAACCACAGCCTCCCAGACACTGTTCAAAGAGGTGTACTGTTTTCCCTCCTTGTAAATCTCACATTTGATAATGGACCACAGGTTCTCTATGGGGTTCAGATCAGGTGAACAAGGACGCCATGTCATTAGTTTTTTTTCTTTTAGACCCTTTCTTGCCAGCCACGCTGTGGACTACTTGGATGCGTGTGATGGAGCATTGCCCTGCATGGAAATCATGTTTTTCTTGAAGGATGCAGACTTCTTCCTGTACCACTGCTTGAAGGTGTCTTCCAGAAACTGGCAGTAGGACTGGGAGTTGAGCTTGACTCCATCCTCAACCCAAAAAGGGCCCACAAGCTCATCTTTCATGATACCAGCCCAAACCAGTACTCCACCTCCACCTTGCTGGCGTCTGAGTCGGACTGGAGCTCTCTGCCCTTTACCGATCCAGCCACGGGCCCATCCATCTGGCCCATCAAGACTCACTCTCATTTCATCAGTCCATAAAACCTTAGAAAATCAGTCTTGAGATATTTCTTGGCCCAGTCTTCAGCTTGTGTATCTTGTTCAGTGGTGGTCGTTTTTCAGCCTTTCTTATGTTGGCCATGTCTCTGAGTATTGCACACCTTGTGCTTTTGGGCACTCCAGTGATGTTGCAGCTCTGACATATGGCAAAACTGGTGGCAAGTGGCATCTTGGCAGCTCTACGCTTGACTTTTCTAAGTTCATGGGCAGTTATTTTGCGCCTTGGTTTTTGGTTTGGTTTTTCCACATGCTTCTTGCGACCCTGTTGACTATTTTGAATGAAACGCTTGATGGTTCGATGATCACGCTTCAGAAGCTTGGCAATTTTAAGAGTGCTGCATCCATTTTTGACTTTTCGGTGCCTTTCAAGTCCTTCTTTTGACCCATTTTGCCAAAGCTAAGGAAGTTGCCTAATAATTATGCACACCTGATATAGGGTGTTCATGTCATTAGACCACACCCCTTCTCATTACAGAGATGCACATCACCTAATATGCTTAATTGGTAGTAGGCTTTCGAGCCTATACAGCTTGGAGTAAGACAACATGCATAAAGAGGATGATGTGCTCAAAATACTAATTTGCCTAATAATTCTGCACTCCCTGTAATGAGTCTGCACTGTTGCTGTATATGGAGGATGAGAGAGCTCTCAGATTTCACCAACATAGGCTCATTCTGAAAACGTAGCCCTATATACATTTCTGAGAGCGCAAGTTATGTAGCCAGAGGAACATATGGCTGCATTTAGTCCTTAAAACAAATTCAAGGTGGCAGTATAAAATACTATCGACTGGGTTAAGAAAAGGGAAGGGGGTGGGTGGGGTTATCAGTCGATTGTTCGGTCAGTCGACAGCGGCCGCTAATGGATTTACACGAGAACAGCAGGCAAGAATTGCACTCACGAGAGAAATTTGAGATCTGAAAAAGCGTACACAGTGGCCTCTGGCAGATTCACGAAAACATAAACCCCCCAAAAAATTTAGCTCCTGGGACGTATTTGCCGCTCTCCAAAAATGTATATAGGGGTACGTAATAAAAATGAGCCTGGGTTGAATGTCACCTAAAATATCTTAATTTTGTGGATTAACGTAAGATTACGTAATAAATAACATAATTTTTGTGTGAACTAATCCTTTATCATGTTTAGAATGGATTCTTTTTTACATTGATGATGTTTTTGTTTATTTTTAAGGTTTGAAGAAAGTCAGTGTTACACTCAAAGTGCTTATCAAGTCCAGGATCTGGAGGCCAGTTTTGCCACTCCATGCCAGAATTCATCATCTGAGGCATGGCATGATGGTATGTTTACTCTTAATCACATACACTTAAAATGTCTTGACTAAAATGTTACAGTTACCAAGATTGTGAGGGTAATTCAGTTTTACTATATAGTATCCATGAGATACTATTACAGTTTTTATTTAGAAATCAATATTTATTTTTACTCTGTTTATTTTTTTACATTTGTTATTTAATTTGTGTGCTTCTGACAGACTCTCTTTCATTTTGTGGCACATGAAACAAATGCTTGTAAAGTTTAACATATAGTAAAATATTTTATATTAAAACAATAATACGGGCGACGCGGTGGCGCAGTAGGTAGTGCTTACAGCAAGAAGGTCGCTGGTTTGAGCCTCGGCTGGGTCAGTTGGCATTTCTGTGTGGAGTTTGCATGTCGTCCCCGCGTTCGCGTGGGTTTTCTCTGGGTGCTCTGGTTTCCCCCACAAGTCCAAAGACATGCGGTACAGGTACAGGTGACAGCTGAAAGGGCATCCGCTGTGTAAAACATAGGATGGATAAGTTGGTGGTTCATTCCGCTGTGGCGACCCCAGATTAACAAAGGGACTAAGGCGAAAAGAAAATGAATGAATGAAAACATTAATATCAAAAATATACTTTATCTGTTAAAATTATGCTGGAAGATTAACTCTAATGTTTTCATTGTCACTATTTACAGGTTACATTGATACGGATATTGAACATGTAAACCCTGCATTAGAACATCCTCAATCTGCTGCTTTACCTCAAAGTACAGTGGTGTAGAGCAGGGATTCTCAACCTTTTTCACTTCGGGGCCCACCTCCTTCGAAACTTTTTAAAGGCCCACGTCTGACATTTTTTCTAGAGAAAATGCTTATTTTAAACTTTTATTTATTAGCAAAACATATATTTTGCTTATACTATTATTAT
The DNA here is from genome assembly GCA_903798195.1 of Danio kyathit. Classification (NCBI taxonomy): domain Eukaryota; kingdom Metazoa; phylum Chordata; class Actinopteri; order Cypriniformes; family Danionidae; genus Danio; species Danio kyathit. The sequence continues at coordinate 26,878,176 of LR812520.1, forward strand.
CTTATTTTTCTACAGCATTTTATAAAAAAACGAAACATTATATATACCTATGTATATATATACTGTATACTGCATGTATATATATATATATATATATATATATATATATATATATATATATATATATATATATTTATATATATATATATATATATATAGAAACAATATATATATATATATATATATATATATATATATATATATATATATATATATATATATATATATATATATATATATTCATTCATTCATTCATTTCTTTTCGGTTAGTCCCTTTATTAATCTGGGGTCGCCACAGCGGAATGAATCGCCAACTTATCCAGCTGGGAAAACATCCATACACAAAACATCTCTGGGAAACATCCATACATGCTCATTCACACTTATACACTACGGACAATTTAGCCTACCCAATTCACCTGTACCCCATGTCTCTGGACTGTGGGGCAAACCGGAGCACCCGTAGGAAACCCACGTGAACGTGGGGAGAACATGCAAACTCCACACAGAAACGCCAACTGACCCAGCCGAGGCTTGAACCAGTGACCTTCTTGCTGTAAGGCCATATATTTATATATAGTGGAAACCAGATACATACACTCTAAAAAAAGAAACATAACCATTTTTTACAAAATGTCTGATGGTAAATCATACTAAACGTTTACTATTTTAGGTCCGTTAGGATTACCTAAATCACTTACATTTGCTAAATGCCTTCCACAAGCTTCTCACAATAGTTTGCAAGAATTTTGGCCCATTCCCCCTGATAAAATTGGTGTAACTGAGTCAGATTTGTTGGCTGTCTTGCTCGCACAAGCTTTTTTAACTCTGCCCACAAATTTTCTATAGGATTGAGCTCAATGCTTTGTGATGGCCACTCCAAAACATTCACTCTGTTGTCCTTAAAGCACATTTTAACTAATTTGGCAGTATGCTTAGGGTCATGGTCTGTTTAAAAGACCCATTTGTGGCCATGTTTTAATTTCCTGACTGATGTCTTGAGATGTTGCTTTAGTATTTCTACATAATGTTCTTTCTTCATGATGCCATCTATGCTGTGAAGTGGACCAGTCCCTCCTGCAACAAAACAGCCCCACAACATGATGCTGCCGCCCCCATACTTCAAAGTTGGGATGGTGTTCCTAAGCTTGTAAGCTTTCCCCTTTGTCCTCCAAATGTAACACTGGTCATTATGGCCAAAATGTTCAATCTTAGTTCTATCAGACCACAGGACATGTCTCCAAAGTTATTCTTTTTCCCAGTGCAATTTAGCAAATTGTAATCTGGCTTTTTTGTTGATTCTGGCTTGTTGATTTTCCCATGTTGTCACACAAGGAAGCAGTGTGTTTGAGATTTTCTTTAAATACTATTCTACAGTTGTGCCTCCAATTAACTAAAATGTCGTCAATTAGCCAATCAGAAACTTCCAAAACATTGACACCATCATCTGAGCTTTTTCAGAGGCATAATAATCTAATTGTATGTAAACTTGACTTTCAAAAACAATTATAACAATTTCTCAAAAAATATCTCTCTCATTATTCTGCTATTAAACAGAACAGAAACAAATGTGATAATCCTAACTTACTTAAAAGAGAAAACGTTTAGTCACATTAACAACTGACTTTTTTTAAATGGATATGTGCCTTTTTATACAGTGTATGTAAACTTCTGGTTTCAACTGTATATATGTATATATATATATATATATATATATATATATATATATATATATATATATATATATACATATATATATATATATATATATATATATATATATATATATATATATATATATTTTTTTTTTTTTTTTTTTTTTTTTCCAGTTTTTATTTATTTTTTTTATTTGCGCATGTGGGACAAACCTGGGATTGCCTATGTGGGACCAACCTCCCACCTGGGCTTTCTGATCTGGGGCCCACGTGGGATAGCCCATGTGGGGCCCATCTGGGATTGGCCATGTGGGACCCACCTGGGGTAGCCATGTGGGACCCACCTGGCATAGCCCACGTGGGCCCCACATGGGCTATCCCAGGTGGGTCCCACATGGCCAATCCCAGGTGGGCCCCAGATGAGAAATCACAGGTGGGCCCCACATGGGCTGACATTTTTTTTTTTAACTGATTGTTTAGAGCAAATGCTTATTTTAAACCTTTCTTTAATAAATGAACCTGTACAGGACAAAGATGACAAAAAAAGCTGCTGCTTTGAATTGGACTGACTACTATTCATCTATTGATCGTATCCAATAAAACAAAAAAAAAAAAAGTAAAATACAGTAAAACCACTCTAAGTCTGTTGAAACACATTGATCTGACCAACAAGTCTTGCTAGATCCTCCTGTATGGGTGCTCGTCTGTTATAAACACGAATTTGGACAACTATGCTGAAATTCTAAAAAGTTCACACAAAGAGAGCACGCATAGCTTGTGAATTAACGGAGATGTGCGACTCTGATACAAGTCACAGATGTGAGGCATGCGCGAACTACTGTAGTTATAACTCTAATCACCGTTACCTTTACATTTGCGTGACTGTTTGTTTAATACAGCTGAGCATGTAGTCCTAGTTGACCCGCAGTGGTTGGAAGTGCAGCCACAGTTAAGTTTGTATTTTACAGTGAGGCTCTTTTTACAGAGTCCGAAGTAATCAATAAAAGAAAATGGGAAATGCCATTACACCAATCATTTTTATATAAAACATATTTAGTCATGAAATCAAATAATTATAGTACAATAATAAAGTTAAATTTAAGCTATCTCGCGGCCCACCTGCAGGATCACTGAGGCCCATTAGTGGGCCGCGGCCCACCGGTTGAGATTCCCTGGCATAGACTTTCTGTAGAGATATTTGCCACATAGTATTCATGTTAAAGAATTAGTTTAACCAAAAATGAAAATTCTGTCTGTAATTAGTCATCCTCATTTTGTTTTAATCCCCTGAGACATTCATTCATCTTCGGAACAGAATTAACATATTTTAGATTGTTCTTCATAGACAACAATGGTCCTGTGATGTTCAAAGTCCAGAAAATGAACCAAAAGCATTATCAAAACATTCCATGAGGTTTAACTTTAACCATCAGCTTCAAAATACTTTTGTGTTCACCTATTTCTTCTGCATTAGATCAGGGTGCGTTTACTACAGGACAAACGATGCTTGTTTGTTGCACTGCCGTAGTAAAACTAAACACACACTGACCTGACAAGGAAGAGAAGCTATGGCTGACAAAAGTCATTTACAGTTTTATTTTGTCATGCAAATGTGTTCTTGGAGCTTCGTAAAATTACAGTTGAACCACTTAAATCACACGAAATGTTTGACAGTATTTTGGTTCCTGATTGTCTCGTGACCATTGCTGTATATGGAGGATGAGGGAGCTCATCTAAAATATCCTATTTTGTGTTCAGAAGATGAACAAAGGTCTCGGGGATTGGAAGGACATGAGGGTGAGTAATTAATAAAAGAACTTTCATTTTTGGATGAACTAATCCCTTAATATTTTACCCTGTACCACATAACTAGTCATCATTGTTTTGAAACTGACATTTGCACATCATCTGAAAGCTAATGAATAAGCTTTCCATTGATGTACGTTTAGGATACGACAATATCTGGCCTTTTTTTGAAAATCTGCAATCTGAGGGTTCAACGAATATGAAATTCTCCTTTAAAGATATCCAAATTAAGTTCTTAGCAATATATATTACTAATCAAAAATTCAGGTTTGATTTTTATTATTTATGGTGGGAAATTTACAAATTGTCTGCATGGAACATGATCTTTAAATAATATATAATGACCTTGGTATATAAATCGACAATTTTGGCTTTTACTGTATTATATTGTTGCAAATACAACAATTTCCTACAAATATACCAACCAAAACCGACTTAAAAGTGGTTTTGTGGTCCAGGATTACATATAATAATAATAATAACAGCAATAACAGTGGAGCAATTAAGTCTACAAGTCATAAAACTGAAATATTAAATACAATCTTTTCAGAGATGACATTTAATAGTCAGCCTAAGCCACACAGCGATGGACAGATGCCCAGGGTCACTCTTAATAAAGCCAGGGTTTATTCAAACCCAAACCACAGCACCGACAGTGGTCTTCTCGGGTCTGGTTTTCCTGATGTGACCTTTGACCTGGGAGTAAACTATTGGGATGATTTTGATGACAGAAACCTGGTTGATGCCAGTAACGTGTGCTGTGAATCCCAACAATTTAACCCGATGACAGACCACCATCAGCCTGCACATTCTGGTTTGTTTTTACATTTTATTAAATATTTTTAAATGTCTATATTTTATCAAAACTGTTAAATATTAAATGTATTTTTATGCATGTGGAGGTTTAGCTGCAGCCTCTTATTGTCCAACACAAACGTTGCAAGGAACTGTGAGTCCTGTCTTACCACAAAGGTAACTATAAGGGCAATTTTTTTCCTCTTTATTCCAATATCTAGCAGTGTTTTGTTACTGTATACTGATTACTGTATGTTGGGTGACAGTTAAGGGGTTAATGCTATAGAATGTCAAATATCATCTTTCCGTTGACTTGTAAATAACTCGCACTTCATCTGAGTCTGCTTACTGCATAGGCTGCAAAACAATTTCCTCCCACTTTCATGTAATGTAATGGTTGTGATGGTGCAGGTGAGACATCATTTTTCGAGAGAGGCTCGAATGCATCACGTGCGCTGCGAATGCAACGTCTATAAGTCATGTAAAACAATTAATTGCAAACTGAATTAAAAAGAATTTGATTATATGGTTTGGAATTGGGTGTTTTATGAGATTATTTACATTTTTTGCAATTATTTTGCATTTAAATTAAGAATTTTGCAGGATTGCAAAAAATTTCGACAGTTGATTTTGCATTAGATTCAGTGATCACAAAATCACCATAAACTAAGAGGTCTGATAAAAGTTAAATGCAATACATTTTCATTGTTATAATTTCTTGTACACAAATTATTTAAAGGCCTTAAAAACACTCTTTCACTCTATTGAGGTTAAGCTTTACAATCACTCAACAATATCGTTCTTGGTCAGCTATAATTCCACTCAAATTTCCTGAGGGATGAATAAACTGAAGCTGAAATTGAAATTGCAAATCCTGCGATGTGACTATTGTGAATGATCACATTGCAATATCAATGCTGAAACGATATATTGTGCAGCCCTAGTCCAGATATGAAATGTAACCATGATGTAACTATAATAATAATTATATGACTTTTTTTCAGGGTGCAACCAATGACCTTTACACCTAAAAATGTAAGTACCTTTAAATACGTTCAACATTTAGATTAGATTCAACTTTATTGTCATTACACATGTACAAGTACAAGGAAACGAAATGCAGTTTAGGTCTAACCAGGAGTGCAATAGCAGCAAGTGCAGGATACAGGTATAAGTTATAAAGTGCAGTTATAGAAAAACTATGGTGATATTTACAAATGGATGTACTATGAACATTATATACAGGTTGTGTTAGCTATGAACAGAGATTTACAATAGATGGATAGATGTACAGGTTGCTATTAATAATCAGAAGTGTGCAGATATATAAACATAATTACAAATGTATATGTACAGTGGGTGTGTACATAATTACAAATGTACATGGGTATGTACAGTTAGAATAAATGAATCAGTGCAATGAATATGTGCAATTTTTAAATGTGCAAATGTTAAATAGTGCAGTGATTATGAGGAGTTATGAGGATAGTGGGGGTGTATCAGGGGGGCAAAGAGTCAGTGGGGGGCAGAGTTCAAAAGGGAGACAGCTCTGGGAAAAAAGCTGTTCCTTAGTCTACTGGTTTTTGTCCGGGGGAGCCTGAAGCGCCTGCCAGAACTATTTAACTTAAATATTAAAAAGAATGTGGTGCCCTGTATTTTGAATAGGCAATTAAGCATAAAGTGGATGACTGTTTCTCAATCCCAGTTACATATTTTTCATTTATTATCGTTTTACAGGCAATATGGACAAAAATGACCACAAACTGTGACCAGAGTCAAGCCAAAACAAGTTCAGTCCAAAACAGATTTGATTTTTTCTCAAGGACAGATGCAGCTCTGAAGGAAAACACACCTGTTTGCAGGTATTTCAAGATTTATTACATTTTAGTAATTGTATTACAAGTTTACAACAATTTACGTTCATTTAACAATTGCAGTGATCACACAAAGGATATCAGCGATGAGGCCCATGTTTTTTTCGGTATGTTTGATGGCCTTTTCTAGTTATGTGACTCTACGATAAGAAGAATCCAGGTTTCTATGATATTTGTTCATTTTATGGTATTCTTGTTTAGATAGTACTTAATCTATAGACATTTTACAACAAACAGCATGAGATGTGAAACTCACTGACAAGTGGATATTAGTCATTAGAAGTTAGTATTATCACATGTTGAAGAATAGCTTTCTGTTGATTGGCTAAACAATAAACACACAAAATAAATATGATAACTTTTCTTATGTATGTTAAAAATGATAGTATGATGGGTTTATAAATGTTATCTGAAATGTAAATAGATGTTTATGATTGTCAGAGATGTAAAGTAAATTATAAAGAAGTGTTTTGTGTTTTTTTCAGTGTTGTTATTGAGTTAGAGTTAGTGAATATTTTTTAGTTAGCTGTATATAAAACAATAAAATGTTCATGTCATATTCATATTTAGCTAGCAGTGTTTTCCTGTAAGATTTATTTATCTCGAAAAATATTTCGAACCTTGTGAGAAAAAAACGTTTTTTTTACATTTATTATATAGCATTTTTTTTTCACAACACACACACACACACCACACACACACACACACACACACACACACACACACACACACACACACACCCACACACACACACACACACACACACACACACACACACACACAACACACACACAAACAAAACAAAACAAATGTGCGAGAGCAAGAAAATCAACTGCTTCATGTCAAGTACAGTTTGGCATAGGTTTATTGAAATTTAAACATGATTTTTTTTAACAGCAACTGACTGATAAATCACACACACGACACTCTAACATTGTCTGGCCAATTTACACCCAAAAATTAAGACTTTTAATTAAAGACAGTTCAACTCAAACACATTTTTACTACAAATACTAAAATAATGTCATCACTCAGTAAGATTGCTTAGATTCATTACACTGTAAAATATGATTAGTTTAATCAAAGGAACTTTTATACATCAGTCAAACTGACTAAAAATATTAAGTTAAACTTTGTAGAACTGAAAAACCTGATTAACTGATTAATATTAGTTAAAGTATCAAAAAAGTATTTGATTTCATGACTTTTTGCCATGTCGTTTTTTTTACAGTGCAGTGCAAAGCATTTGATTGGTCTAGTATGAAAGATTTCTTTTTTTTTTTCAATTAGTTCATTGGTTCTTCTCAGATTCTCTGGACTTGGGAATGGCATTGGTACTGGCACTGGGACAGGGACTGGCATTGGGTCTGGCACTGGGACTCTTCCTCTGCTGCCCTGCACTGGGCTGCATTGTAAATGTAGCCCTCTCTCGTCTCGGTTTTGCTAAAAATAAAACAACACATCAGTTAGTTTGAAAACTAGGAAATTCGTAAACAGACAGACAGACTGACTGACAGACAAACAGACTGACTGATTGATTGATTGATTGATTGATTGATTGATTGATTGAGAGTTAAAGGTAATGTTCACCCAAAAATATTAATTATGTCACCATTTTCTCTAGTGGCTCCAAACTTTTATGAGTTTCTTTTTACTGTTGAACACAAAAGAAGATATTTTGAAGAATGTTGGAAATAGTGGGGGACATGCTGGGGCACAGTTTGCATGTTCTCCCCATATTCGCTTGGGTTTCCTCTGGGTGCTTCGTTTTCCCCCACAGTCAAAATACATGTGCTGTATGTAAATTGAATAAGCTAAATTGGCCTTAGTGTATGAGTGGGAATGCGAGAGTGTAAAACATATGCTGGATAAGTTAGCCGTTCATTCCGCTGTGGCGACCCCTGATTGATAAAGACACTAAGCTGCAGGAAAATGAATGAATGAATGAATGTTGGAAATAGGTAGCCTTTAAAAACATTATAGAAGTCAATATCTACTCATTTCCAACATTCATCAAAATATCATCTTTTGGGTTCAACAAAGCAAGTGCACTAGCAGGTTTAGAACAAGAGGAGGATGAGTAAATGATGAGAGCATTTTAATTTTGAGGTGAACTATCTCTCTGTGGCATGTGATAGCATTACAAATGCAGTGACTTACCATTGCATTCTTTTGTATGCGATGCTCATCAAAATTCCTCCCAGAATTAACAAAGCTGCTCCCACCCAAGCTATGTAGAGGGCAGGGCCAAACGTGTACCTGACCATTCCAAATAATAATAGAAAAAGCAGGAAGTTATGCACTCAGTTTTTACAGACACATGTGAAATACATGCCAGTGGATGAGTGCGTTTTTTTTCTTCTTTTACCTGGAAGCAGATGGGTCCATTGCTGCTACATTGTTTGCACACTGTACCCCTCCCTTCTCTCCTTGCTTTTGGTTGAACTGGGGCATCATGAAACTAGGCACTAGTTGATCAGCGTACACTGATGCTGCAGCAATACCACAAATGCCTAAAAAGAAAAAGAAATGTGAACCTTATATCATGCTATTAAACCGTCTGTAAACATAATAAAAAGTGATAACAGAAAGATCAGACAGGTTTAGTTTGGCTAGTAAGTAATAAATAAGCATAAATAAGCTTTTGTTTATATACCAGCAATGAAGAAAATGATCGCAGAACTTAGGATGAGTTTGGCCCTGGTGGAAAGCTGCATATTTCTCATTTTGAGGCACTTCAAGCAGAAAAACCCGATGAACACTGCGATCACAGCCACTAAAATCGCTATTATCATCAGAGCTCTTGCAGCCTGGAGGATTCCTGAAAACAAAATAATGTCATTAACATCTTTTTGTCAGTTTTGTTTTTGTTCAATCTCTTCTTAATATTTTGTGTTGTCAAATATTGATATTTAGATATTTAGTGTATTAGTGTTGTCACCTGCTTGGAAGAAAAGTAAATGTGCATTTATATAGTCTTCATTAAGTGAACAGGTGCGAAACAGAGCCTACTACATTAAAACAAATGGCTCATTATCAACATCTAGGGTTTAACAAAGATCAATTAAAGGGATAGTTCACCCCAAAACTTTCATTCTCTCATCATTTACTCACCCTTGACTTGTTTTAAACTTGTTTGACTGATTTTCTTCTGTTTAACTCAGAGGAAGACATTTTGAAGAAAGCTGGAACCCTGTAACTAGGCATGGGACGATAACCGGTTTCAAGGTTTACCGCGGTTTGGAAAAGTCCAGGTTTTAAAACCATTGAACCATTAAACCGTAACCATTGATTTCCATCGTTTTTCCTCTTGAAGTCAATGGCTATGTTTTCAGCTTTCTTCAAAATATCTTCTTTAGTGTTCATCAGAAGAAAGAAACTCATAAAGGGTTGAAACCACTTGAGGGTGAGTGAATAGTGAGGGGAGGGGGGGAGGGGTTATGGGTGCTCCTTAGAGGACAGAAATGTCTATCAACAATATAACTACAGTATAAAATAACTACTAAAAATTCTCAAATTTGATTTTTAAAATATAATAAATATAACCCTGGAAAATAGAAATAAAATATTGCCAACAGAATGAAGGCATGTTAAGAAAGAATACTCGATTTAATTATGCTTAAATTGCACAAGGATAAGATTTTGCAGTATTACTACCTATTTATTTATTTTATGTTGTGTATAATGAAAGATTTTGTGAAAAATAATGAGGGTGAAATTAAAATGTCAACTCTTTGGCACAATGGATGCTGTTTTCATTAACAGTCAAAATAAACTGTCTATTTTATATATATATATATATATATATATATATATATATATATATATATATTATATATATAGATAGATATATATATATATATATATATATATATATTTCGTTTTTTATATATATTTTTATATATATATATATATATATATATAATATATATATATATATATATATATATATACATATATATATTACATTTATAAACAATAAATGTTTTCACACACACACATAAAAGATAATGAATAAAATAAAATCTGATCTTTTAATGCCATTGCTGCAAAAATGCCTGTTTTGGAATCAACCAAAAAATCAGAAAAATAAGCAACCTTTTACCCCTTTAACTGCCCCAGCAAGACAAAATGTATGCATTTGGATTGCATTTCTTAAACTCCTAATGTTGCTTGTTAACACACTCAATGCATTTTTTTCAACACATCCCATAATTTCTATAATATCAACCACTACCAAATGTATGATATGTTGGTTTAAGCTAAAAGTACTAGAATTAATACATATACTATGAAAAATCTGAAAATGTGAAGTGTAAGACCAACTTATTGTTTTAAATATATTCCAAAATAAAATGTTAAATCATCTTTATTTTTTTGAAGTATGCCATGAAATAGTTTAGATTCTCATTTAACACGTTCTCTTATTATTTATTTTTTTACAATAAACCAAAATCAGGTGTAGTAGTGCAACAGGATTATGTTTGCTTGATGTTTTTGTAAACCACAATGCTGTGTGCGTAAACCATTATTAAAATCAGTCATTCTGTAAATGACTTTAACAGTCATTATTTAAAAGTCAAATATGGCCAACCGTTTTGGTAGAGCAGGCAGTTTAAAGGTTAAGGCTGAATTATACTTCTGCGTCGAGTGATCAATATAACTACTACAATCTAGTAAGGTTTAGCAGATGGTAAATCTCACCTGAGTAGTTGGGATGGCTGTAGAGAGGCTGGCACTCAGGGAATACAGTCCCGGATATCTCGCAGTCCTTCCACAGGCCCTTATAAGTGTAGATGGGGCTGATCTTTTGGGGCTGATCCTGCTGCTGGTTTCTGAAACACCAGACGTCCATCAGGGTGGCTGCTAAAACTCCAGCCGTCCCGATGACGCCTGAAACGAAGCCTGTGGTCTGCAGAGCTGGGGCACTCATTCTGTCTGTTCTGTGTTTCTTGCTGAAGATCTGCTGGTGTCCAGTGTTGAGCTTCACTGAGGCTGGACAGGCTGATGCTGCTTATAAACTGTCACGCACACTCATAAAGTGATGCTTGTGATGATAACCTTTGAGTGGTTGGAGATCCACCTACTTCCAATGCAAACATAAAAGAAGTGTTTTAATCATCAAAAGCGCCATCCGTCTGAGCATTAACAAACACATATTATACCTGAGGTCACTTGATGTGTAATATCTCAGAACGGTTCAGACAGGCCTTAAACCACACGCCTAATTGTTCGATCATGGTGACTCAGAGAGGAAAACATTTACATCAGATGATTCCGCGTTACTTTGCCTTCGCCTTTGATTGTTCCTCTGCTGAATACTTTACTGATGCATGAAGAATCAGCAGATGATGAAAAGAGAATGAGAGCAATGAATAATTAGTTCATTTGTGAGCGCAGAAAGCCAAACATGAGAGTTTGTGAATTGAGTCGCGTGTATGTGTGTGTGTCATGAGTACAGGTTTGAAATGGTTTATAGCAATAAATAGGATGCACGTGATGAGACCAAGCCAAATAACTCATTCATGATTGTGCATGATATCATAACTCTGTAGCTCATTTATTATAGACAATCATTCAGGTTTGATCATTTAGACATAAACAACAACACTGGTAACTAACTGCACTTTCTATAGAAAACTAAAGACAAATCATATAGATATATATATATATATATATAATATATATATATATATATATATATATATATATATATATATATATTTGGGCAATTCCATGCAAATGTCAACCTTGCCATGAAAAAAATTAAGTTTTCAACAAAATACCGAAACAGTTTCTATGTTTTTTGTGTAATTAAGTATTTTACAGTACTTTAAACATACTCGAAAATGTCTCTGTCATTGTTTTTGAACAATTTAATTTGCTTTACCAAAGTCACATGAATGGCAATTTCACATCCGGTCGGTTGTGCCGAGGGGGGTTGTGCAGTTTATTTGACAGAATTTCTACTAAGTATGTTGTATACTGTAAACTCACAGACTTTTTCGTCACATCCATAACCGCATGTTTATTTTCTCATTTAAAGTACAAAACATGTTTACAGACTGAACTTTTTCTGATCTTACAACTCTGTGGTCAGTAGTTTTGTAAAATATAAACAGATGGTTCAATATAATGTTAATGTAAACTTTTTATGTGAATTTATGTTTTCAGTTTTTACTGCAAATGTCACATCCATAACGCTGGAATTGCTCATATATATATATATATATATCAGTGTTTCCTCTAGGATTTTTTCCAGCAGTGGCGGCAGGACTTTTTTTTTTACACAGATCTGCCAACTATTTCAAAGACAAATATTACATGCAGTATAACAAGTCGAGATAGCATTCATGTAATACGAGCATGCGAATCTCTTTGCTTGCGCGCCGATTTCCTCTGTTCGAGCAAAGAACTTCTTGCACGCACTCAAATTTACACGTTCAAGTGCAGATCTTCTTGTGCGCTCTCCAGTAAGCGCTGCTGAAGCGCGATTTAGTGTGTTTTTGTGCGTTTTCCGACATTAACGCGTCCTGAAGTAAAATGAAACCGCTATAAACTCCAGCAAGATAAAGTCATTGTATGCAGAGCCATTGACCTTTATCAATAAAGTATACTTATGGAAACTGTGTTCATCTTACTGAAAGCTACGCGGTGTTTTGCTAGACTCACGCACCTGTCAGTCAGTCTGTCAGAGAGTCAGTCAGCATGTCACCTTGAACAAATAGCGCACAGCACTACTACGGTTACAGAAAGTTTGCGCGGTTTACCTCTAATATGTTTTGGTGCGATTATAATCCGCTATAAAAAACACGACTAAATGTTTTAAATAAGAAGCTGTAATGTAGCCGTGGTGGGATGGATTTTGGCGTGGCGGCCCGCCACGGATGAATGAATGTAGCGGAAACCTTGTATATATATACATATATATATATATATATATATATATATATATATATATATATATATATATATATATATATATATATATATATATATATATACTGTACACACACAAACAACATTTGAAGTGGATAAACTTTCATTTGTCCTAAAACTATTGAAAAACATCCATTCTTGCTTTAGGACAATTTTTAACTTTTGGATCCACTTAATGTGTGACTATATATATGGGATTATGTTGCATTGTAATGTTATAATGGCCCATTCAAAAAAAAAAAAAAACTGACTTTAACTCTTAAAGTTTCTTTTTTATTAATATACCACTAATGTACTGTGTATAGTAAGTGTTTTGTTTTTTAACACACTGTTAAAAACATTTAAGTCAGTACAAAAAAAAACATAATTCTTATTTTTTTCTTGTTCAATCAACTTTTGAAAACATCAGCAGCACTGACCTTTTATTTGACCACTGACCTTTTATTTTGTCAGTAATAAAAAAACATTAAGTTGTGTCAACTGAACATTTTTTTTCTGCAGAACTGGAATGCCTGAAGTTGAGTGAATAAAAAATAAACATAAACCTTATTTCCTTTTGTTTTTTTCTTGTGTATTTAACATTTTTTTTATTTTATTTTTCTCCTTTAATTGATTGGACAGTAGAGAGTATATACAGAAAAGCATGGGGAGAGGGTAAAGATCAGCATAGGACCTCAAGGTGGGAATCAAACTCAGGTCACCATGAACACCAGAGTGCCATGTGTCGACACACCAACCACTACACCAATGGTGCTGATGTGACTCAACTTTTGAAAACATCAGTTGCACTGACCTAAAATGTCTGAAGTTGAGTGATCAAAAAAACTCTTGTGGAAACTGGTACTAAGAAATAATACATTATCAGAACAAACATAGTTCAATTGAAAAAAAAAACTAAAACAGAGACAAATGTTAACAAAACATTTATTAGACAGAATTAGAAGGAGGCAAAACAACGGTAAACAAGACAAGGATCAAAACATGGCAGAACAAACAGGGAAAAGTGCTTTGTAATGCTTCACATTTCTTTTTTTTTAATGGAACTATGTTTGTTTGTTCTGATAATGTATTATTTCTTATTACCAGTTTCCACAAGAGTTTTTTTGTTCATTGAACTTCAGACATTTTAGGTCTGTGCAACTGATGTTTTCAAAAGTTCACAGTGGTGCCAATGGTGTTGTGGTTAGTGTGTTGACACATAGCACTCTGATGTTCACGGAGACCCCAGTTCGATTCCAAATCAAAATGTTGAGAACGTGAGAAAAAACGAAAGTAAGGATTATGTTTTTTTTGTTCACTCAACTAATCTTATGTTAACCCAACTAAATGTTTTTTGTATTACTGACAAATAATTTTTAGTCAGTGCAGCTGATGATTTCAAAAGTTGAGTGAGCAAGAAAAAGCAAAAGGCTTTTTTTTGTTTTTTTTTTTTTGTACTGACTTAAATTTTTTACAGTGCATTTTTCTATCATCTTTTTCCCCAAATAAAAATAGACACCACAATTATAGAAGTAAAGGTTAATTTGAGTAAAAACCCAAACAATCATGAGCTTCTGTTTTTAAAGAAAATGAATGTGTGTAACGATCAATAAGCTATGTAAAAGTAACATTGTTGAGTCATTTTTACTCATTGGTGTTTACTTTGCAGTCTTCTGTTTCAAGCATATTTTACTCTCTCTTTGTAAGTTTTACTTAAACAATGCATTATGATTTAAGCCAGCATGGATTTAATGTGTGTGTTACTTGAAATACATTTGAATAAACAACACATTAAAATTTATGTTACTGTAATGATAATTTACCAACACAACAGAGGTCAACAATTGGTACTTGTTTGTTTGTTTGTTTGTTTGTTTGTTTGTTTGTTTGTTTGTTTGTTTGTTTGTTTGTTTGTTAGTATGAACTCCAGATGTCATTAAACAGCAAGTTACTAGACCATAAGAAATATTTGAAACAAAATTAATTTAAGAACAAATGCACATGTTTGGAACACTAGTAATAGAGTTAAGAAGGTTTTACTTAATTTCATTATATTGCTATTTGCTCAAAGAATCATTATAAACACAAATTGAAAAAAATAAAATTATTAAGAAGGTCAAGCTTTAGTTTCGGACAACAAGGTGGCTCAGTGGTTAGCACTGTTGCCTCACAGCAAGAAGGTCGCTGGTTCGAACCCCGGCTGGGTCAGTTGGCATTTCTGTGTGGAGTTTGCATGTTCTCCTGTTTTGGCGTGGGTTCCCTCCTGGTGGTCTGGTTTCCCCCACAGTCCATGCGCTATAGGTGAATTGAATAAACTAAATTGGCTGTAGTGTATGAGAGTGTATGGATGTTTCCCAGTACTGGGTTGCAGCTGGAAGGGCATCCGCATTGTAAAACATATGCTGGATATGTTAGCAGTTCATTCCGCTGTAGCGACCCCTGATTAATACGTAAAGAGACTAAGTCGAAGGAAAATAAATGAAGCTTTAATTTCTACAAACTTGAACTTATTTTAAACTTTAGTTGATGTGTGATGTAGCTGTGTGAACATAACATCTCTGAATGTAAGACGCTCAAAGTTAGACATCAGCTTTTACAGAGTTAGCTTAGCGAATCGTACAGTGAGCGAATTTTGGGGACCACAAAAAATACATCTGTTAATGATGTCATAAACCCTTCAGGCTATAAGCATATAGAGACCCCGTGCAGCAAAGAGACATGGCCAGATGCACTGTAATGTTATAGCAGAGATGCTTCCTGGTAACATGGAGCCAATCTGCAAATCACAGGACATTATGTTAGCTGACCAATCAGAGCCTCTTGAGGGCGGGCTTTCAGATGAACTAGGAAATATGACAGTTGTTTTCATGTTAGCCGAGTAGCTGCACTTAATCAAAGTAATCAAACACATTGCTTTGCATCTTATAAACACAACCAAGCCTTAAAAATACTCTCTGGACCACTCTATTAAAATTAACCCTTTAACCCTCCTGTGAATTTTTTCAGTTTAATTCTTCAAATATATTCTAAATCTCAAAATGATGTTTAAAAAATTCACAGGATTTCTTGTTAGATTTTGTTTTCAGATAAAAAAATTGCTCCTTTAAGATATTGTTTTTATTTAATTAATTTTTTTATTGGCTACAGTACAAATCATTGTTGAATAGTATCTTGCAAAATAACTAGTATTTATGTAGTCATCATAGCAGACAAACGAGTAATAATAAGTAAATGAGTAATAATTAGAATTGAATTATTAAAACTGTTGTTTAAAAATGTGGTGAAAACAAATTAGGAACTTACAGCAGGTACGTGTGTGTCTGTGATCATCACTATAGGAAAATTAAACTTATATTACACAACGAGCTGTAATTAGCCAAGTAATTTTTTAATAATATGTCTAATACCTTTACTGTTTTCCTCTTCCCAGTGTAAATTTTCACATAAAATGCATCTGAAAAAACGTATGAAAAGATTCCTTTGACATGGACAGTATAACACACAAAATGGACTCAATATAAGCTTTTAAAACAATACAGTCGTGGTCAAAGTTACTGGCACCCTTGGTAATATAAGAATGTATAGTTTTAATTAATGACTATTGGTCTTTCATTTAAAACAATTCACAAAATGTCATCTTTAATCGAAAGAGTGAGCTCATTTCACAATAGCCAAAGTGAATGCCATACCTTGAAATTGTTTAGCTCACATATTTATGTTCACAAGGTTGGAAACATAAAACTGTCCAGTCATGGCTTTGTTTCACGAGGAGTATAAATATTTGATCTTTGTTTCAATAAAACATCCTGAAAGTTTCATTGCTCAAAACATCATCATCATTATAAACAGAGCATTTATTTTATCAAGCTAAAAGCACTTCATTTAAATACAAAGTGCAATAAGGGCTCATATATTTGCAAACACTTCTTGACACCAGTTCAAGTCTACTAAATATCATTATTTATGTTGATGATATATGTTTAACCTATTACACTGTATTTTAGGACATAAAAATATATTAATATGGACATGGGCAGAGATGAAGGACAGAGGGAAGGTATAAAGTGTGAAAATATATATATATTTTTAATGTCAAACACACAAAGGCATTGTTTAAGAAGCTGCAATTGTTGAAAACAGAATGCAAAAATCTGCCTTTATTACAAAAGACAAACATTTACAAGACCATTTCTTTACAATTGGAGAAGTTTTTATTATTACTATTTTATCGATACAACAATGTTCTTTTCAGATTTACTTTTGATAAGTAAATCATTTGTACAAGACCAGACACTGAAATGAAGACAATCAAAAATAAATAATTATTAAGAAAACACTTTAAAATATATTTCAAATAAATTCTAATTCACAATGAGAATGTCTAGTGCTGGTTTAAAACAGCTGTTTTTTGAATAAAGACGTGTTTGTATTTGGGATCTACATGCAGAAGTTACTGCTAACATACAGTATTGGACAAGTTGACAAATCACCAAATAATTATTGCAGTAATTTTGGATAATCAATGTCAAAAATAATTCAAGACTTCCATCATAAATAAATAAATTCATGTTATTATCAGTATTAGAATAAATAAAAATTAAGAATCATAATAAGCATATCATAATATACATGAAAGTATAGTAATTCTGTGAAAAACTATTTCAAACATTTATTCTAAAATGACACATAAAATACAAATAAAAACTTATTTATAAATTATTTGACTTTTTGGGTCATTTTTTTAATAAATGTCCCTGAAATGGTTCTTCACAGAATTTATTTCATATATAAAATAATTGACAGTTTTCTCGGACTGACTGTGCTAAAATTAATCTTTGGCTCTGAACCACAACTAATTCTGTATTAGGAGCACAAGTAGCCTTAGACTCTGGAAATCCATAGAAAATAAATAAAAATAATTTAGTAGACTATTATTAACAAATAAATAATGTCACATTAAAGATATAGCAAAGCTATATCTGTGTAGCGGTGTCTGTGGCATTTTAGCATGTAGAAAATGAGTTTACAATGAGTTTAGAATAGACTTTAACTGCACTTCTTTAGTATAAAAATGTATTAGAAAAATGTTCAGGTGATGAGAAAATGTTAATACCCAGTGATGTCTGTTTTAAAATTCCTCTTTGGCTCCAAAGAATAATTATAGCCTATCATATATATTTATTACAAAAAGTGTGAAGGTAAATGTAAGATTCCATCAAAACAAGCAAATAAATAAACATGAATAAATACGTATACACATACACACAACTGAAAAAGTAGAAACGTTATTGACATTTTTGGCTGTATTTGTCAATTTTAGGTGTAAAAAAGTACTTTAAAGTTGTCTTTCACAGAATTTCTTTCATATAAAAATGTCAAGTAAAGGTAAAACTTGCGATAAACATTTGTGTTTCTGTTTAAATTCATCTTGAACCACATTACAAATGATTAGCTTTACAAATCAGTGTGTGAAAATGTCAAATTCCATTCAATCAAAAAAGACAGATATAAAAACGAAAAACCAACCAATAAATAGCCTAAATACATAAATTGTAAAAATAATTTCAAATGTTTTCCATGTTATTAAAGCTACACGTGAATTCGTCTTTTTTTTTAAAAAAAGGACCAGTCCGCGATCAGTCAGTCACAGTCACTGCATCGTGGAGTTGATGGCAGAGTTGCTCATACCTGGAAACACAATGTAGGCGAGCGGAGGAGGACTGAGGCTGGCAGACCAGGGCGAGCAGCTACAGGGCAGCAGGTACCCGGGGTTTGCTGGAGACAGGTGAGTGTGCGCGAACTGACCAGGGCATCCTAAACTCCCCACAGACCTATGTCCACCCTGATACCCCACAGCTGGAGAGAAAGACAAAGAGCCAGTGCTAAGCCCCAGTTTCTCGTGCGGGAAAACAGTGCAGCTGGAGCGGCTCTGCTCCACGAATTGATGCTGCGCAGCAGCGGATAATGAATGAACATCTCGTGGTTTGTCCGAGTCACTCTCGCCGACAAGCGGTAAAGTCAGCACCATGTCCTTCCTCAGGAGCCCTTTAGGTTTGCGTCTCGGTCGGTATTTGTAGTCTGGATGCTCCCTCATGTGTTGCGCACGCAGTCGTTTGGCCTCGTCGATGTACGGTCTTTTTTCAGACTCGGAGAGCTGCTTCCACTCAGCCCCAAGTCTCTTGCTGATCTCCGAGTTGTGCATCTTTGGGTTCTCCAGGGCCATTTGTCTTCTCTGACCTCGAGACCAAACCATGAAGGCGTTCATTGGTCGCTTGATGTGCTCCATGGGCTGCTTCACCATGTTCATTGAGTTCATTTGTGTGGAAGACGAAGAAATAACTTGCTATGACACCTCAAAGTCTATTGAAGTCATATGTGGAAGGGGAAGGTGGCGGTCTGTCCCGCTGTTTGAATGGCAGGATTGTGTTTTGGCTACTTACACTGAAGTGTGTGGAAAAGACCGATTGGTTTGAGAGATTTTTGTTTTAAATGTGCGTGAAGTGAAGAAAGCTTTACAGAAAGTAGCGCGCGCGCTCGGGCGCATCATCACCACTGACCAATGAGCACGCGGAGCCCGAGAGAGAGAGCGCGCGGTATAATACAGTTAACAATGACACCGGAAAATCAGTAGTAAAGGGATTCAATGAAATTAAGATGACTTTAAAGCTGTGTGTAAAGGTATAAGCTACCCCAAAACACACACACGGGATGGTGGAGGATTTACAACAAAAGCTGTCGTAAGCATAATATGTCCATGAACTTTTTATGTCGACAGTTCAACTTAAAAGTTTATAATCTGTGACAATTACTTTTATTATAATCATTTTTCTTATTCTTGCTTTGGTCATTTTCCATGCAGAGTAATTGATTTAGCAGACTCCAAACATTTTCGGTGGAATCACAATTCATTTGAACTCATAATAACTTAAAAAAAAAATCTTTTTTTTTTTGGTTCATTCCGCTGTGACGAGCCCTGATAAATGAGGGACTAAGCCGAAGGAAAATGAATGAATGATTTTTGTGATGTAACCCGTGTCAAACAAATTTTGGTAACACTGCAATAAAGTTAATTGTTAACGTTAGTTAGCTATACATCAGGTAACGATTATTGATGAAGTATTTGATCAATAAATGAAAACTTTTTTTTTCTTGATTGTGTATAAATTAATTATTGATTATTTTACATACACGATTTTACTTGATGTTCCAACTCAGATTAATATAAATTGAAAAAAATTCAATTAAACTTTTTATAGTGTCTAAAGCTTTAATGAATCTGTCATTGTTTATTTTAACATTATTAAATTAGAATAATACGATGTATCTTCATATTATATTATTTAACTGACCAGAACTAACAATTCATTTTAGATTAATACATAAATCAAATTTAAATTATTAATTTCTTTGATGATAATTTCTATATATTTAAATTGGTAACATTTGTTGAAAAGGTTACATTTGATGACATTAGTTAACATCTGGAACTAAAATTAACAAGCAATAACAATTGCATTTTTTTAAACTAACATTATCAAATTGGGACATCACGGTGGCTCAGTGGGTAGCACAATCACCTTACAGCAGAAAGTCGCTGGTTCAAGTCCCCATTGGGTCAGTTGGCGTTTCTGTGTGGAGTTTGCATGTTCTCCCCGTGTTTGCATGGGTTTCCTCCGGGTGCTCCAGTCCAAAGACATAGGTGAATTGAATAAGCTAAATTGTCCGTAGTGTATGTGTGTGAATGAGTGTGAATGGGTGTTTCCCAGTGATGGGTTGCAGCTGTAAGAGCTTCCGCTGCATAAAATATATGCTGGATAAATTGGGGGTTCATTCCACTGTGGTGACCCCTGATTAATAAGCCAAAAAAAAATGAATGAATTATCAAATTGTAATAAATGCTGCAAAATATATTGATAGCTCATATAAACTAAGGCATGCTAATGAAAACTTATTAAGAGTGTTACCACTGATATCTGTTTTTAATAAAGAAAAGAGACAGTAATATAATGATATTTCCTGAATTGACCATTATAAAACTATTTTGATTTGGTAAGTATCCAAAATGCACAAGAATGCCTAAACAACTGCATTGAATATTCTGGGCATGAGAAAGCGTGTTGGCCATGAATAATCTTTCCATGTCAAAAAAACAGATCTTTTCCTAATGTATGTCTCGAGTCCACTGCGGGTGTGAATTGTTCAGATAAATGAGGGGAGGGTGAACTGACCACAGGACAGCTGGTGATTTGCTGTGTCCGGCATGAGATTTTATTTTCTGCACTGAGGGATTTCTGACACAGGAGGGCACTGATCATGCTGTGAAGCTGATTGCTTTTTATTTGCCTTTTACAGACAGATAATATGCTCATTGTAAGAGCTACCAAATCTATATCCTTAGATGCCTTCTTTTATTTCCTCGCTTTTGCAAGGATGCACCTTAGCATGCATCTCCAAATATATGGCTGTAGAGCTATCTATTATAGCATGATTCAGGTTATCAACTCTATGTAATTGTGTAAAATGTTTACTTAAATGTGCCTTATAAAGTATAGTGGAATAATGGCTATACCGTGAGCCTTAAACACCATTGTTTCCTCATTCTTGTGAAAATTACGAGAGTAAAACCCTGTTGAAAAGTAGGCCAATCAGAATACAGACAGCTGCATTGCTCATGAGACACGCCCTCAAAATTTGCATGTAGCTACTTTATTTGAAAAACATGAGGTGGAGAGTGATGTTACACAGTCAAAAAATAGTATATTTTAATATTTCAGACACCAAACCAGCATAAGCATTAATTTTTGCGGCACAAATAAGCACAAACAAATGGCATAGATTTGAGAATAATTTATTTACATCATCTAGACCTGACGAGCAGACACGTAATTAAAAGTTCACCAGCCATTGATATGTTGAACACAGGATCATTAATATGCATGCCCCAGGATGTGTTAACTTACTCTGTATGTGGGACTTTTAGTTTAAAAATGGTAGACGCAGAGAAAATACAGCGAGATTGTTTTTTTATCCATTGCTATGCAACGACTTCACGAGCCATCTGTTCACATGCCAGTCAGGATGTAAAATGCAGGATATACGGATTACAAATGTATTTATCTCTACCCCGAAGAGGTAGAATTTATGTTTACTTGTATCTTTTGTTACAAAATTTGCCACGTTTGTAATGAATCAACAAACACATAGACTGCGGGTAACTGGAAGTGTGCACTTAGTATAAAATGCACATTTAATAATGGTGAATACAGAAGATATGTCACTTGTAGAGTTTGGAATGTAGAAAAGTGTAACGGTCACTATGGCCGCTCTAGTGAAGGAAGCCTCGCTGTCAAGTAAAGGAGACAATCATTGATTGCTATAGACTGATGATTCACTAGGGCAGTTCGGTCTATACTGTTAATTTCAGAGTACATCAGTGTGCGTGTGAGTGAGAGAGGTATGGAGTCAATCTAGGGCCATATATACTTGCAAAATAGTTTTACAAACAAAAAATAAAGTATTAAGCAAAAAAATAAATTAAATAAATGCATATCTCCAAAAATTGCAAAGCGAAAATGAATTTTTGAGAAATAAAAAATAATTTTGCCAACAAAAATAAAGAACTGCAAAGAGAAAATAAACATTTACTGCAGGCCCGGACCTACTGGGTTGTAAGACCACCTCGGTGATACTGTGTCTCCAGGTGATGACGTCTCTTAAATGGAGGCAGGTAAAACGCCCAAGTTCCCTTGACTCTGCCCTCTTGTCAAATCAGGGCCACAAAGTGAAACGTGCAAAAACGTGAAGTGCAAAGTGAAAACAGCATTGCAAACTCACAATTGACTTAAAAGCAAATAAAAATGAACATCGCAGTTGACATGATGGGATTTGTAAAGACAATGCTATAAAAATGTTATGTAAGTATTTATCGTTTTTTTATTGCAAATATTTTAGGTTGGTTTTTTGCACTGCTTGATTTTCATTTGCAGTTTTTTTTTTTTTTTTGCAAATTGAATTATTTTATTTCGCTTTGCGATTTTTGGAGATTTGCATTTATTTTATTTATTTTTTGCTTAATGCTTTATTTTTTGTTTGCAAAACTTTTATTTTGCAACTATATATGGACATAGTTTGACTCCATAGAGAGGGAGAGAGAGAGAGAGCACTGAGAGCTGCAGAGCTCATTAATATTTATGACCATTCCAAATATGGTCAGTGTAGAGATTCTGATTCTAGGGGCATGAAGTAAATGAGCATATAAAACCATTTCTGGAGTTTTTTTGAACTTACCTAAGGCACATAAGTACTATGTAGCTATAAGAAAACAACCTAGACTGACTAGTGTAATCTAAAAGTTTTTATTCCAAGCTGAACTGACACTGTTCTCCAAGAGACCATATTTCACATTAGGAAAGATTTAGATGACAAATCCTGAGAAAAAAAAAGACACTGACAAAGAGATGGAACTTGTTTTCATAGCCAATTTATTGAAACACTGTTTAATAAATGAGACATCACTATAGTATTTAGTACATTCAACAAAACGGTTATGCTTTTTTGTGGTAAATATTGAGTTTTGGAGACTGAATGTCTTTCCTGATGTATATGTAAAATGTTACATGAATAATTGTTTTGTTATTGTATTTGTTTTTCAAAACATTCAATATGACTTCAGTGGTTCAGCTGTAATCATATGAAGATGAAGCTCCCAGCCTGCTCTCACGAGGAAACATAACTATTTTACATATTACATAAAAGTGACTAATGAATTCAAACGATTTCATTCATACAAATGATGGGTCGCATTTCTTTCTAATCCATCCCAGCAAGGATCAACGTTTATCCTTTTTCTCATTAATTTATTAATATGATTATTTGAATCAGTATTTCATCTTTGAAATAATTTAGACTAATAAATAAAGTTAAAACATGACCTAATCTAAGAATGTTGAATTTGAATTTATTTATTTATTGAATGGGATAGCCCCTTGAGATGAATCATCTCATTTTCGAGGGGGTCCCTAAAAAATTCATAAATCAAACAGAGTACAACACATCATGACAGACATGCAACTAACAAAACAAACAAACAAACAAGCAGCACACTTCACCTGAAACACTTTCCACAATCTAAAGCCTAAATAAGCAAAAACATATAATCAAAAGTACAAACAATTTAACATACAATTAATAAACATTTAAATTGGAACCAATATTAATAACATTCACAAGTTGTTTCCAAAAAAGAAAATAAATTAGCCTTGAAAAGACTAAATTATTTCATCGATCTAAAAAAGGAAGGTAGATTGTTCCAATCAAAAGGAGCTTTATATCTAAAGGACCTGCGGCCACTTTCTGATGCAATTCTGGGAACAAAAAAATACTTATGTTGCATATGACGAAGTGAATATGATGAAGTAAATGGAACAAAAAACTGCTTTAAATAAGAAGGGAAACTAAAATAAACACATTTAAAAAGAAACAAATACCAATGAAACTGTCTGCGGAACTTAGGTTGAAGCAAACCAAGAGTTTCATATAAAATGCAATGATCGGTTCTGTAGGGACATCTTAAAACAAACCTGCATAGAGAATTGAAGACAGTATTTAAAGTTTTTAGATTAATATCAGAGGTATTGTGATAAATAATATCAGCATAATCAATAATAGGATAAATTAATTGAGAGATCAATTTTTTCCTTACTTTAAATGAAAAACAATTAATAGAACGATAAAGAGAACCTAAGCACCGATATGACTTTTTAATTATAAAATCAATATGGGATTTAAAGGACAGTTCAACATCGAGCCAAAGGCCTAGATATTTAAATTCATCAACATTAGACAGCTGTGACCCATCATCGAGTTTAATATTTATGTCTACCGAATGAAACCGCTGAGATTTTTTAAGAAACACCATACTACAAGACTTCTTTTTATTTAGCATAAGTTTGTTTTTATTGAACCATTCTTGAATTAGAGTGAAGTCTAACTGCAAAGAGGATTGAATATATGAAATATCAGAGTGGGAAAAATAAATATTTGAAGTTGAAGTGTCTTTGTCCCTATCTTTGTCTGTCAAAACTTTATTTTCAGGAGCTACTAAATCAGGTCAGAGGTCATGGAGACCTCTTGAGTGGACCTGGACTCTTTAAGAATTGGAAACAACTGTTCCTATTGTTATTTGATATGTAATAATACGGTCTAAAGCAGGGGTGCTTAACCCTACTCCTGGAGATCAACCTTCCTGCAATTTTCAGTTGCAGCCCATATCAAACACACCTGCCTGTAATTATCAAGTGCTCCTCAGGTTCTAATTAATTGGTTCAGGTGTGTTTGATCAGGGTTGGAGCTGAAATCTGCAGGAAGGTCGATCTCCTGGAGCACGGTTGGTCACCCATGGTCTAAAGTGATTTTTTTCATTTGTTATTTCTGTTTAAAGTGATTTCCTTTTTATGCTAGATGAACTTTGTAGTAAGAATACAGCAGCCTGAATTCTGATTTGAGTGTTGAAGCTGGCTTCTGATGATGAAACTGCAAACTATCTTCAGTAAACTTCCTTTTTAATTTAATCTCTGACTCTGGCCCTTCTTCATCTGACAGACTGGTCATTTTTGGGTCAAAACTAAATATCCCTGCATGAAAACATGATTTTTAAAAGGAGGCATGTATCCAAACCCCACACCTAAACCCAACCGTTATCTGGGAAAAGTAAATCGTACAAAAATGTACAAATGAGATCATACAAATTAATTCGAAAGTAACTACTAAGTTACGAATTGTCAAAAAATTGTGTTGGAAGTTGAAACTTGTGCACCAAAAATATGTAGAAAGGACTTTGTTCACCTAATTATGGTTTGACGTAATAATCAAGGGACGTTGCGGCCATACCATGGCTGCAGCAGGCACAATGAAACACATCAGATAGGGACTATTTTGTGCACCGTGTAATATCATTACAAAAGAATATGTTAAAAAAATATATTTTTGAGCAAGATGCTAATGGTCTAATACGATTCAATGATTTATGCTATGCTAAGCTAAAAATGCTGAGATCCGCTGAATAATTGCAGAAATGGTAAAACTCAAATAAGTAACTCTAGGGGAGTTGTAAAATGTGAAGTGTTCCTTTAAGAGGGCTTCTTGTTATTTGTGTGCTTTTCAGGGACCCCACACATAAATTTTCTTAAGAACTCCAAATCATTAAATCTCGGCTCTGAAAATTCACCAAACATATTTACTGCAGTTTCTACTTTGTTTTTTCTGCATATTCCATGAATCTGTAAATACAGACACATTTAAGCATGAAATAAAACCTCTGATTACTCTGAGAACTGCAGCGTGTTAAAGAGTTACTGACACCTTCAAACCTCTTCCAGAGCAATCCTGCAGATTTCCTCTGCTCGGGGGATAAAGCTTGTGCTTATTTTAATCATATTTGTGAGCTTTGCTTTAATAGCCTTTGATGGAATATTGGTGGTAAAAAAAAAATTGTTGGGGGAATGAAGGAGACAGCTCAAATCC
>LR812520.1:26904844-27014844 GCA_903798195.1 Danio kyathit
TGGTCCAGGATCAACATTAGTGAATATACACTGTAATTAAATGAAGATGGTCCAGAATCAACATTAGTGAATTTACACGGTATTTAAATGATGATGATGGTCCAGGATCAACAATAGTGAAATTACACTGTAACTAAATAATGATGGTGGTCCAGGATCAGCATTAGTGAATTTACACTGTAGTTAAATGATGATGGTCTAGGATCAACATTAGTGAATTTACACTGTATTTAAATTATGATGATGGTCCAGGATCAACATTAGTGAATTTACACTGTATTTAAATGATGATGATGGTCCAGGATCAACATTAGTGAATTTACACTGTAGTTAAATGATGATGGTCTAGGATCAACGTTAGTGAATTTACACGGTATTTAAATGATGATGATGGTCCAGGATCAACATTACTGAATTTACTCTGTAATTAAATGATGATGGTCCAGGATCAACATTAGTGAATTTACACTGTATTTAAATGGTGATGATGGTCCAGGATCAACAATAGTGAATTTACACTGTAATTAAATGATGATGATGGTCCAGGACCAACATTAGTGAATTTACACTGTAATTAAATGATGATGGTCCAGGATCAACATTAGTGAATTTGCGCTGTAAATAAATGATGATGGTCCAGGATCAACATTACTGAATTTACACTGTAATTAAATGATGATGGTCCAGGATCAACATTAGTGAATTTACAATGTAATTAAATGATGATGATGGTCCAGGATCAACATTAGTGAATTTACACTGTGATTAAATGATGATGGTCCAGGATAAACTTCAGCGAATTTACACGGTATTTAAATGATGATGGTCCAGGATCAACATTAGTGAATTCACACTGTATTTAAATGATGATGGTCCAGGATCAACATTAGTGAATTTACACTATAATTAAATGATGATGGTCCAGGATCAACATTAGTGAATATATACTGTAGTTAAATGATGATGGTCCAGGATCAACATTAGTGAATTTACACTATAATTAAATGATGATGGTCCAGGATCAACATTACTGAATTTACACTGTAATTAAATGATGATGGTCCAGGATCAACATTAGTGAATTTACACTGTATTTAAATGATGATGGTCCAGGATCAACATTAGTATATTTACACTATAATTAAATGATGATGGTCCAGGATCAACATTAGTGAATATACACTGTAGTTAAATGATGATGGTCCAGGATCAACATTAGTGAATTTACAGTGTATTTAAATGATGATGATGATGATGATGATGGTCCAGGATCAACAATAGTGAATTTACACTGTATTTAAATAATGATGGTGGTCCAGGATCAACATTAGTGAATTTACACTGTAGTTAAGTGATTATGGTCCAGGATCAACTTTAGTGAATTAACACTGTATTTAAATGATGATGATGGTCCAGGATCAACATTAGTGAATTTACACTATAGATAAATGTTGATGGTCCAGGATCAACATTAGTGAATTTACACTGTATTTAAATGATGATGATGGTCCATGATCAACATTAGTGAATTTACACTGTGATTAAACGATGATGGTCCAGGATCAACATTAGTGAATTTACACTGTATTTAAATGATGATGATGGTCCAGGATCAACATTAGGAAAGTTACACTATAAATAAATGATGATGGTCCAGGATCAACATTAGTGATTTTACACTGTATTTAAATGATGATGATGATGGTCCAGGATCAACATTAGTGAATTTACACTATAGATAAATGTTGATGGTCAAGGATCAACATTAGTGATTTTACACTGTATTTAAATGATGATGATGGTCCAGGATCAACATTAGTGAATTTACACTGTAGTTAAATGATTATGGTCCAGGATCAACTTTAGTGAATTAACACTGTATTTAAATGATGATGATGGTCCAGGATCAACATTAGTGATTTTACACTGTATTTAAATGATGATGATGATGGTCCAGGATCAACATTAGTGAATTTACACTATAGATAAATGTTGATGGTCCAGGATCAACATTAGTGAATTTACACTGTATTTAAATGATGATGATGGTCCATGATCAACATTAGTGAATTTACACTGTAGTTAAATGATTATGGTCCAGGATCAACTTTAGTGAATTAACACTGTATTTAAATGATGATGATGGTCCAGGATCAACATTAGTGATTTTACACTGTATTTAAATGATGATGATGATGGTGGTCCAGGATCAACATTAGTGAATTTGCACTGTAGTTAATTGATGATGGTCCAGGATCAACATTAGTGAATTTACACTGTGATTAAACGATGATGGTCCAGGATCAACATTAGTGAATTT
Source organism: Danio kyathit (assembly GCA_903798195.1). Lineage (NCBI taxonomy): Eukaryota > Metazoa > Chordata > Actinopteri > Cypriniformes > Danionidae > Danio > Danio kyathit. Next base: position 26,907,165 of record LR812520.1, read on the forward strand.
ACACTGTATTTAAATGATGATGATGGTCCAGGATCAACATTAGTGAATTTGCACTGTAGTTAATTGATGATGGTCCAGGATCAACATTAGTGAATTTACACTGTATTTAAATGATGATGATGGTCCAGGATCAACATTACTGAATTTACTCTGTAATTAAATGATGATGGTCCAGGATCAACATTAGTGAATTTACACTGTATTTAAATGATGATGATGGTCCAGGATCAACAATAGTGAATTTACACTGTATTTAAGTAATGATGGTGGTGTAAGAAATCAATCCACGTTAAAAGATCGATTTAGGAATTATTAGCTCAGATCAATGACTCGGATCTTGAAGATTCAAATCATTGATTCGACTCAATTGAGTCGGATTGAATCAGATCAAAGATTCAACCTTTGTGCGTCCCGCAAATAGAGACAATCACATTTATTAATCTTGTCTATACTATTTCCGTGGCCAGCGGTAATAACATAACACAGAATAGGGTTAAATTTTAGCAAGGTAACATGATCTACAGCTTGAGGTAAAGACTTACAAAGCACATAAACGAGAACACAGTTCCTTCAAAGGAGAACAAAGATTTATTGAGCTACTTTATTCGATACACGAGGCTAACTACGTAATAATCAAAACAACAAACAAACAAATACACACGTTCACACACACACGTTCACACACAAACACACTCACACAGTCAGTTCGGAGGATGCAAAATGAATTGAAAAACCAGTCCAGCCGATCTAGTATTTCGTACTAGATCTTAGAATCACCTGAGAAACCACAAAAGCAGAGAATTGACTTATCTTTAACTGCTAAAAATCATATGCACTAGATCAGATAGAGGCAACAGTTATTCGTTACTTGCGAGTTGTTAAAGCCTTCTTGATTCAGGTTTCCCTCGCCGGATGGCTTGAGGAAACACGTGGCGCTGCTGATAGGTTGGCTTCTCTGTGACGTCACTGGGATTCACTCAGTGGAGTGGAGCTGTTGTCCTGGGTAACCGGGGTACGGACTCCGGGGAGAGTCCGTTCGAGGAAGTTTCAGAGGTTTCCAAACTTAGGGGGTTTGGATGAAGGTTTGTGGTGATGATGACCCAACCGCGTGGTGGCGATTAGGGGCGGAGAAGCACCAGCGGGGTGATGCTGAAAGGCTGCGCAGATTTTCAGGGTTGCAAAGACAATTTAAGGGACACGTATTGATCGATTCCTCTAAGACTGTCACCCAATGACCAACTAGATGAGGGGCGGGTCCACGCCCCGTACCAGTGTAATCAGGTTTAATCATTAACCCACTGCAAGAGACTTTACGTGATAAAATCTCTGGTAAGATTGTAACTATCTGACATCAAATGTTACAAGACGAATAAGGTTCGTATTACAAAATTCTCATTTACACTAATGTATTGCAAATGAAAAACACCTCAGTTTAACACTAAGCACGAAGCATTTCAAACACATACAGATCATTTTAGCCTGTCATAAGGGTAAAAATCACACATTATGAACCTGGTTGGTTGGAATAAACACAACACATCAATACTTATAAATGTCATTCAAAATATAAAATTTTGCCTTGGTTATAACATTTATAAGAGAATTGTCTTTAAGTTTCTCGTTCATTTCTTTTGGGATTTCTTTGTCTCTGAGAAACTCTGTCCATCTGTCGGGGATGGAATGTCCCTAAGGGCGAACAAATGGCCCCCAGATCTCATGATGATCTGGTCATCCAAGTCTCGTGATGGAGGTAATGAAAGGTGTTTTGTCTAGTTGGTTACCGATTAACCAAAATTAGCTGCAGGGTCCCGACAGCTGCGGCCAGAGTAAAGAGAGTTAAATGAATTACTCCTCCTGCAAGAAGCCCTGGAGCGGATGAAGCAATTTGCACTCACAATTCCAAGCCTGATTCGAACTGGTTTTGATCAGCGAGTCTCTACATCCCCCTTTGCCAGGTGATGTTCCCGGTGTGAACATCGGCAGGCACTGGAACAAACAGGCAGAAGCAGAGAGAACAGGCAAACACAAGACACAAACAACGTCATCACTAACTGAATCTTGGTGCAGGTTTTAGGCGCGTTGGAATGCTCCGGTTAACAACACTCATGGTGTGGAAGAGCATAGTTCAGTTTTATCAGAATTTAGGCTTTTACGGCTAACCAAGGTATTGAAGGCTCAACGAAGTTGTATAGGCGTTATCTCAATCTGTAAAGAATTCAATCTTTGGTTAACATCATCGCATCTAAGCACGCACGGGATGTGGGGTATGTACTTTTGAACAACTTTTGGATGGCCTTTACTCGCTCGTGGAGGAAGAAGGCAAGTGTCAAAGTTAACATATACTCTACGATGCTGTTTTAACGAGAGTTGAACCAATAAATTTCATTCTTTACCCTCAATCCTCTTCTCGGTTCTGGATTGAAGATGAAGAAATGTGGTTAACAAAACTTTTGAGTTTTCACCTAAAACGTGTCGTCAGACAGGTGTTACAACGTTAAATTATCAATACAGTGATCACACCTTCAAGGCATTAATCCGTAAGGCTTGGTGAAAGGAGTCAATCCTAATTCTGAGCTCTGGACTTAAAACATCATCTGTGGGGGTTCCCTGATGAGGCAAGAATTGAAAGACAAAGAGTAAGAAAGAAGAAACTGAGACATAAGGACATTCAGTGAGGTTAAAACAACAAACAAGTGTCACATATGTGTAATGGCTCCTCTCTACTAGAGACTGATCCTAGAAGTGCAGTGGAGGAGAGAGTGTATGTATTGGGTTTAGGAAACATAGCTAAGGCTAGGTGTCTTCCTAAAATAGCACAAATGGAAAAAACAACAGGTTAGCGTTATATCAAGAGTTTAGGATAATGGGTCTGTGTCAGCCGCTTGGCTCCTCCCCCTTTCTGGTCACTTGGAGTTTAGGGACTGGAGTTGGCATGGCACAGGTAGGATTGGGATTGATTCTGAGTTCAGCGGGGTGGCAAACGACCAAGACAGCACTCTTAGGCATTGGAGGGAGTTCGTCCACAAGTGTTCGTGTGATGCAGTGATGGCCTGAGGCATCAGGTGTTGAGTCAGTGTCTAACTCTGGTGTTCAGGTACAGTCTATTGCATGTTTGAAGTTATGGTGCTTACAGGTCTCTGTAAGTGAGGTGCAGAAGTGCTGCTTCGTGAGGTCGTTGCTTGTCAGGCAGAATCAAGGTTTTTCTTTGCTTTCCCACTTCCGATCCTCTTCCCTTCGTCGGAAGAACTCTTTCAGGATCATTTTCATTAGTTCTTGAGGGTCAAAACATGGTGATGTTTTCCCCTCTGCGGATTCAGTTCGAGCTCGATCGGCGTGGAATCTTTGTGAGTTCTTTCGTCGACCTCTTGGGCTGGTTGTGTCAAGGTGATGGTGTTTTACCTTAGAGGTATCACTGGATTCCCACGAGCTTGTCCCCCTTTGGTTTGCAAATGAGGTGGACCTGTTCCACGGTCTCTCCCGGTGACGTTCAGGTGAGTGTTGTCGTCCAGGCGGTCCATCCCAGTGGCTGTTCCACTGTTTAGGTCTGGTGTCAGCATGACGGTCTCGTTGTCTGTTGTAAGACGACACATTCCACTCACTGGGAGGTAGTTTAGCGTTGTCTGGGCCCTGGGCACCCTCAAGGGCCAGATCTTGACTTTGAGTGTTGAAGTCATAAACAGCAGGGATTGTGGCACTCTTTCCTGGAGTCATCTTTTGTTTGACGTAGGCTTTATGTGCCAAATCTCGTAACTGCTGAGTGTTCATGGTGTAAGGGCATGCAAGAACCCCAAGATGGTGGCTTACTCTAGGATGGAGGTTTCTCAGGAAGAGAATTTTGAAGTTCAGGTCCTCTTCCATCTCAGGTTCATTGCGGGTGCCGAAGTAGGCTCGTCTGAGTCTGCTGTAGTAGGTTTGAGCAGACTCATGGCGACCTTGTTCCGTCTCCAGGGCAGCTGCAAGTCCTTGTTCAGATTTTGGGTCATCAAACTCTCGGATGAGGGCTTCTCGGAGCAGAAGGTAGTCAGTCTTTGTGTGAGCAGGCTGACGATCAAGGAAGCTGCGTACTTCAGGGCTGGAGGTTGCTCGGAGCAAATAAAGTCTATCTTTGCCAGTGACATTGGGTCTCACTTCCAGGTGAAAGTCAATGTCTTGCAGATAGGCATGAACATCTTGGCTGCCTGGCAAAACTCAAGGTACCTGTGATCTTGGCTAGGTCTTTGTGATTGTAGCTTTGGCTTGGGTCTTGCTTCATGAGGCCGTTTAGGTTCTCATCCAGCTGGTCCTGTGTTAGGTGCTGTAGCGTTTCGGCGGCCTTAGGGAGGAGGCTGTCCGTTGCAACACTTAGCCATGTTTCGAGGTCTTTCCAGTGGCCAACAGGGTCTTTGGGAAGAGCCATGTTTGCGGCGGTGCGGGGGAAGACCTAAACTGACACTGACACAGACCTAGGAGAGAGAGAGAGAAAAAAACAAAACAAAAACAAAACAAATGGCAAACAAAAGTGTCGGTGTAATATCAAGTGTGAGCTACTGTTGAGTATGGAATAATCAGGTGGGTGTTGTTCTCTGTGACTGTGATCCTCTAGGGGGCGTGCGTCTAACTTGTAGTCTCTGTGGGGACAGTCAGTAACACACACAGTTAGGACAGCTAGAGAACAGAGGAAAAGAAGAAGACTGATGAGGAGTAGAATGATAATTGACTGCTTCCAGGTTCCTAGAAAGAATGTTTCCTTCAGCTTTGTCAAGCGTGAGGTGAAAGGATGCTTCTAGGCTGGAAGTTGAAAATGGGGAGCTCTACACACCAGGACTGTGATTGTTATTCAATTTCCTCCGAGGTGAAAGAAAGTGCAATAACAATGACAATATTGGTTTCTTAATCGTTAGGATTGACACCATACACCAAGTAGACCACTTTGGATGCAAATCTAAAATCAAATTTGAAAACACCTGTCTTCTGGTTGACCCGGTTCGTCCTTGATTGGGTAGCGTCCTATGGCGAGAAAGGTAGAGAGAGAGTCAGATCATTTAAGCGTAAAATGTTTAAGTCTTACAAACATTTGTTAAATGTTTCAAACGTTCTCTGCTTTCATGGTTCACACAGGTACAATCCCAAAATGGCAGCGGTAGTCAACTCAGGAAAAGACAGTTAAAAGAAAGAGTAGAAAGTGGAGCGAGTTTTCAAATTACAAAGTTGACAAATTGGTGGCGCTGTTGAGTCAATACATCAAAAGGGTTGGTTTATTGTGTTATCAAGATAACTAATTAGCCTAAGTGGAAAGGAAAAGCCTAATTTTCCTTCGGGTTTGGCTAATTGGAGGCTACTGCGCCGGTATGTTAGGTTTAAATGATGACTTGAGTTCAGTTATAGCCACTTCATAGGCTGCACTGTCCCATTGCATCAACCAAACACCAGGGGGAGCACTGTCCTGTGAGGTAATTTAATACCTGAAGGATAATAAAAAAAATTAAGGTAGACTTAAAAAAAAAACTTGATTGCGAATTAATTTAAAACTAATTCAAATTAGTAATGACATCAAGTGATTCAGAAATCTGATTTTATCCATAAATTTGATTAGGAGCCGCTATAATTAAATTAATCAATAATGGTTATAGAAAAGGGAAACCAAACACCAATTAACTATTAATGAAATTAAAATTTCCAAATAGTAATAATGTTGGTTGAGACTAACACTCAGTGATGTTGTCATTAAAATCATAAACACAATTATGATTTAATTAATCAGCAAGCATTCCTGCAAATCATAGTTATGCGAATAAATCAATTTCTAAATTAGTGATGATAGGGAATGCGTAATATTCCTAATGTCATTAAATTTGATCAAAAGTGTTTATTTAAAATTAATCAATAACTGTTATTGAAATAGGGCAACCAATCATCAATAAACTATTAAATGAAATGAAAATTTCAGATATAGTGATTGTGTTGGGAAAGTCCCAGAAACAAAAAAATGTTATTAATTTAATCATTAAACACTGTGCTTATAAATCAACTTCAAATATCAACAGTCATAGGAAATGATTGTTCCTATAATGTTGAAAAGTTTCAGAAAAGCAATAAATCAGTAATTAAGCATTTAAGCATTAATTTGATGATTAAGCAATCAAAAGCATTAAGTTATAGTATTGTAGAACAAACTATAATTCATTGCTAATAAACCAACAACTCATGAACATTTGTATTGATCAAACAGGCCAGGATAAGCGGGAAAGCATTTGACAAATGCGATTAAAACCAGCGATGAAATCGCATTCAATGAGGGTTTATCAAATCTGCATTAGTCAAAGCATTTTCCAAGAAAGGGAGAAACTGAGAAACAAGGCAAATAGCCTATAAAGCAGGAGAATCGAGACTAGGATTCTCGCTAACGTGATTTAGCTTATCACTTCAGTTAAACACTGCATTCAAGACCGCAAGAGCGCTAAACCATTAGCCTTTAATGCTATAACCATACCACACAATTCAATGCAACAACGTGAGCTTAAGTTAGCTTAGCTTAGCCTGGTGATAAAGTCTACCGCAGATCCACGTGCGGAGGACTGCGCATGCGCACATACTCCGGAAAAGTCTCTCAGGACTTCCGTTGCTATGGCAATGTACACAGAGCGAACGCATTCATGAACACACATAATGTCACATGTGAAATGGCTGCACATTTCACAAGAATGGAGCACTATTGCGACCACGGCGGGTCAGCGCTCTGTGTCAAGACTTTTCACAGTCAAAGACACGCGTGGATTAAACCACACAAATTACTTGATCAAATTAAAGTTCTCCCGTGAAAATACTCTCAGCAGCTCTTCCCGAGCGCAGCGCTGGAGTTTCGCTAACTCTGGCGTTAGTGAATTTAAAATGGCAAAAAAAAAAGACAGTTAGCTACTCTGTGCTTAGTTTTGACCAGGGAGAAATGCACAGTTAGACTTTAAAGCTGGGACACGCACCTTTAAATCTACTGTGGAAGGCCTTTATAAGAGAAATAACAAGGAACTTGCTTATTGTTTCTCTGTTCGTGCGCTTTTTCAGCGGCTTTGTCTCGTGGACAAACTATTCTGCAGTTCGCTTTCTCGGAAGCGCTCGAGATGCATTCGTGCGTTCAGACACGCTGGAAACCACAATGAATCGAACAGTAACACAACACCTTTGATTCTCTCTCTCTAATCTATTCTCCCGGACACAATAGAAAAGATAAAAACACTGTTTTTGTGCTTAAAAGTCTGTTCATGCTGCCTAGGCATTCTCCACCAATATATGTAAGAAATCAATCCACGTTAAAAGATCGATTTAGGAATTATTAGCTCAGATCAATGACTCAGATCTTGAAGATTCGAATCATTGATTCGACTCAATTGAGTCGGATTGAATCAGATCAAAGATTCAACCTTTGTGCGTCCCGCAAATAGAGACAATCACATTTATTAATCTTGTCTATATTATTTCCGTGGCCAGCGGTAATAACATAACACAGAATAGGGTTAAATTTTAGCAAGGTAACACGATCTACAGCTTGAGGCAAAGACTTACAAAGCACATAAACGAGAACACAGTTCTTTCAAAGGAGAACAAAGATTTATTGAGCTACACTATTCGATACACGAGGCTAACTACGTAATAATCAAAACAACAAACAAACAAATACACACGTTCACACACACACGTTCACACACAAACACACACACACAGGCAGTTCGGAGGATGCAAAATGAATTGAACAACCAGTCCAGCCGATCTAGTATTTCGTACTAGATCTTAGAATCACCTGAGAAACCACAAAAGCAGAGAATTGACTTATCTTTAACTGCTAAAAATCATATGCACTAGATCAGATAGAGGCAACAGTTATTCATTACTTGCGAGTTGTTAAAGCCTTCTTGATTCAGGTTTCCCTCGCCGGATGGCTTGAGGAAACACGTGGCGCTGCTGATAGGTTGGCTTCTCTGTGACGTCGCTGGGATTCACTCAGTGGAGTGGAGCTGTTGTCCTGGGTAACCGGGGTACGGACTCCGGGGAGAGTCCGTTCGCGGAAGTTTCAGAGGTTTCCAAACTTAGGGGGTTTGGATAAGGGTTTGTGGTGATGATGACCCAACCGCGTGGTGGCGATTAGGGGCGGAGAAGCACCAGCGGGGTGATGCTGAAAGGCTGCGCAGATTTTCAGGGTTGCAAAGACAATTTAAGGGACACGTATTGATCGATTCCTCTAAGACTGTCACCCAATGACCAACTAGATGAGGGGCGGGTCCACGCCCCGTACCAGTGTAATCAGGTTTAATCATTAACCCACTGCAAGAGACTTTACGTGATAAAATCTCTGGTAAGATTGTAACTATCTGACATCAAATGTTACAAGACGAATAAGGTTCGTATTACAAAATTCTCATTTACACTAATGTATTGCAAATGAAAAACACCTCAGTTTAACACTAAGCACGAAGCATTTCAAACACATACAGATCATTTTAGCCTGTCATAAGGGTAAAAATCACACATTATGAACCTGGTTGGTTGGAATAAACACAACACATCAATACTTATAAATGTCATTCAAAATATAAAATTTTGCCTTGGTTATAACATTTATAAGAGAATTGTCTTTAAGTTTCTCGTTCATTTCTTTTGGGATTTCTTTGTCTCTGAGAAACTCTGTCCATCTGTAGGGGATGGAATGTCCCTAAGAGCGAACAAATGGCCCCCAGATCTCATGATGATCTGGTCATCCAAGTTTCGTGATGGAGGTAATGAAAGGCGTTTTGTCTAGTTGGTTACCGATTAACCAAAATTAGCTGCAGGGTCCCGACAGCTGCGGCCAGAGTAAAGAGAGTTAAATGAATTACTCCTCCTGCAAGAAGCCCTGGAGCGGATGAAGCAATTTGCACTCACAATTCCAAGCCTGATTCTAACTGGTTTTGATCAGCGAGTCTCTACAGTGGTCCAGGATCAACATTAGTGAATTTACACTGTAATTAAATGATGATGGTCCAGGATCAACATTAGTGAATTTACACTGTATTTAAATGATGATGATGGTCCAGGATCAACATTTGTGAATTTACACTGTATTTAAATGATGATGATGGTCCAGGATCAACAGTAGTGAATTTACACTGTGATTAAATGATGATGGTCCAGGATAAACTTTAGCGAATTTACACAGTATTTAAATGATGATGATGGTCCAGGATCAACATTATCGAATTTACACTATAATTAAATGATGATGGTCCAGGATCAACATTAGTAAATTTACACTGTATTTAAATGATGATGATGGTCCAGGATCAACATTAGTGAATTTACACTATAATTAAATGATGATGGTCCAGGATCAACATTAGTGAATTTACACTGTATTTAAATTATGATGGTCCAGGATCAACATTAGTGAATTTACACTATAATTAAATGATGATGGTCCAGGATCAACATTAGTGAATATACACTGTAAATAAATGATGATGGTCCAGGATCAACATTAGTGAATTTACACTGTATTTAAATGATGATGATGGTCCAGGATCAACAATAGTGAATTTACACTGTATTTAAATAATGATGGTGGTCCAGGATCAACATTAGTGAATTTACACTGTAGTTAAATGACTATGGTCCTAGATCAACATTAGCGAATTTACACTGTATTTAAATGATGATGATGGCCCAGGATCAACATTAGTGAATATACACTGTGATTAAACGATGTTGGTCCAGGATCAAAAGTAGTGAATTTACACTGTATTTGAATGTTGATGGTCGAGGATCAACAATAGTGAATTTACACTATAATTAAATGATGATGGTCCAGGATCAACATTAGTGAATATACACTGTGATTAAACGATGATGGTCCAGGATCAACATTAGTGAATTCACACTGTATTTAAATGATGATGGTCCAGGATCAACATTAGTGAATTTACACTATAATTAAATGATGATCGTACATGATAAACATTAGTAAATATACACCGTAGTTGGTCCCACTTTATATTGTCGCTTATACCTGTGAACTTACATGGTAGTTAGATGTCTAAGTAGTATGTAACTACAGTGTATGTACACGCGTTTACATAGTATTTACTTTTGTATTACTGGTGTAACTACACTCATGTAACAACCCACTGAATAGTATGTGTAAGTACAAATGTGTAACAGGACATTGGTAACAACAGTAGGAAAGTACACATCTGTAACAAGAATTATGTAAGTGCATTGTGTAACAACAATATGTACTTGCAGATGTTTTCCCACTTCCACACCTGTTTGCAGATCATGCACTTGTGTACACTGTATGGCAGAACTAATGCTGCATTAGGTTTCACCTTGTGATACCAGTGTACTTACATGGTAACTCCACAGGAACTGTCCACTTAATATAAAGTGTAAAATGGTCACAAATTACTGTGTAACTTGTAGAAATATCTTCTATGCAACACTTTAATAACAGTGTAGTTACATGGTAACTCCACAGGAACAGTCCACAAAATAAAGTTTAAAATAAAATTCATTTTCGTTTCGGCCTAGTCCCTTTATTAATCTGGGGTCGCCACAGCGGAATGAACCGCCAACTTATCCAGCATATGTTTTACACAGTGAATGCCCTTCCAGCTGCAACCCATCTAAGCCGAAAAGAAAATGAATGAATGTATGAACAGTAATTTGTGACCATTTTACACTTTATATTGAGTGGATCCTGTGGATTTACCATGCAAGTACACTTGTATCACAAGGTGAAACCTTCTAATGCAGCCATACAGTGTTCACAAGTGCATGATCTGCAAACAGGTGTGGAAGTGGGAAAACATCTGCAAGTACATATTGTTGTTACACAATGCACTTACATAATTCTTGTTACAGATGTGTACTTTCCTAGTGTTGTTACCAATGTCCTGTTACACATTTGTACTTACACATACTATTCAGTTGGTTGTTACATGAGTGAAGTTACACCAGTATACACAAGTAAATACTCTGTACCAGTGTGTACATTCACTGTAGTTACATACTACTTAGACATCTAACTACCATGTAAGTTCACAGGTATAAGCGACACAATATAAAGTGGGACCCTGTAGTTAAATGATGATGGTCCAGGATCAACATTAGTGAATTTACAGTGTATTTAAATGATGATGATGATGATGATGATGGTCCAGGATCAACAATAGTGAATTTACACTGTATTTAAATAATGATGGTGGTCCAGGATCAACATTAGTGAATTTACACTATAATTAAATGATGATGGTCCAGGATCAACATTAGTGAATTTACAGTGTATTTGAATGATGATGATGGTCCAGGATCAACATTAGTGAATTTACATTATAGATAAATGATGATGGTCCAGGATCAACATTAGTGAATTCACACTGTATTTAAATGATGATGGTCCAGGATCAACATTAGGGAACTTACACGGTAATTAAATGATGATGGCCCAGGATCAACATTAGTGAATTTACACTGTGATTAAACGATGATGGTCCAGGATCAACATTAGTGAATTTACACTGTATTTAAATGATGATAATGGTTCAGGATCAACATTAGTGAATTTACACTGTAGTTAATTGATGATGGTCCAGGATCAACATTAGTGAATTTACACTGTATTTAAATGATGATGATGGTCCAGGATGAACAATAGTGAATTTACACTGTATTTAAATAATGATGATGGTCCAGGATCAACATTAGTGAATTTACACTGTAATTAAATGATGATGGTCCAGGATCAACATTAGTGAATTTACACTGTATTTAAATGATGATGATGGTCCAGGATCAACATTAGTGAATTTACACTGTATTTAAATGATGATGATGGTCCAGGATCAACATTAGTGAATTTACACTATAATAAATGATGATGGTCCAGGATCAACATTAGTGAATTTACACTGTAATTAAATGATGATGGTCCAGGATCAACATTAGTGAATTTACACTGTAATTAAATGATGATGATGGTCCAGGATCAACATTACTGAATTTACATTGTAATTAAATGATGATGGTCCAGGATCAACTTTAGCAAATTTACACGGTATTTAAATTATGATGATGGTCCAGGATCAACATTAGTGAATTTACACTGTATTTAAATGATGATGATGGTCCAGGATCAACATTAGTGAATTTACACTATAATTAAATGATGATGGTCCAGGATCAACATTAGTGAATTTACACGGTATTTAAATTATGATGGTCCAGGATCAATATTAGTGAATTTACACTGTAGTTAAATGATTATGGTCCTGGATCAACTTTAGTGAATTTACACTGTATTTAAATGATGATGATGGTCCAGGATCAACATTAGTGAATTTACACTATAGATAAATGATGATGTCCGGCATCAACATTAGTGAATTTACACTGTATTTAAATGATGATGATGGTCCAGGATCAACATTAGTGAATTTACATTATAGATAAATGATGATGGTCCAGGATCAACATTAGTGAATTTACACTGTAATTAAATGATGATGATGGTCCCAGGATCAACATTAGTGAATATACACTGTATTTAAACGATGATGATGGTCCAGGATCAACATTAGTGAATTTACACTGTATTTAAATGATGATGATGGTCCAGGATCAACATTAGTGAATTTACACTGTGATTAAACGATGATGGTCCAGGATCAACATTAGTGAATTTACACTGTATTTAAATGATGATGGTCCAGGATCAACATTAGTGAATTTACACTATAATTAAATGATGATGGTCCAGGATCAACATTAGTGAATTACACTGTATTAAATGATGATGGTCCAGGATCAACATTAGTGAATTTACACTGTAATTAAATGATGATGGTCCAGGATCAACATTAGTGAATTTACACTGTATTTAAATGATGATGATGGTCCAGGATCAACAATAGTGAATTTACACTGTATTTAAATAATGATGGTGGTCCAGGATCAACATTAGTGAATTTACACTGTAATTTAATGATGATGGTCCAGGATCAACATTAGTGAATTTACACTGTATTTAAATGATGATGATGGTCCAGGATCAACATTAGTGAATTTACACTGTATTTAAATGATGATGATGGTCCAGGATCAACATTAGTGAATTTACACTATAAATAAATGATGATGGTCCAGGATCAACATTAGTGATTTTACACTGTAATTAAATGATGATGGTCCAGGATCAACATTAGTGAATTTACACTGTAATTAAATGATGATGATGGTCCAGGATCAACATTACTGAATTTACAATGTAATGAAATGATGATGGTCCAGGATCAACATTAGTGAATTTACACTGTAATTAAATGATGATGATGGTCCAGGATCAACATTAGTGAATTTACACTGTATTTAAATGATGATGATGGTCCAGGATCAACATTAGTGAATTTACACTGTATTTAAATGATGATGATGGTCCAGGATCAACATTAGTGAATTTACACTATAATTAAATGATGATGGTCCAGGATCAACATTAGTGAATTTACACTGTATTTAAATGATGATGGTCCAGGATCAACATTAGTGAATTTACACTATAATTAAATGATGATGGTCCAGGATCAACATTAGTGAATTTACACTGTATTTAAATGATGATGGTCCAGGATCAACATTAGTGAATTTACACTATAATTAAATGATGATGGTCCAGGATCAACATTAGTGAATATACACTGTAATTAAATGATGATGGTCCAGGATCAACATTAGTGAATTTACACTGTATTTAAATGATGATGGTCCAGGATCAACAATAGTGAATTTACACTGTATTTAAATAATGATGGTGGTCCAGGATCAACATTAGTGAATTTACACTGTAATTTAATGATGATGGTCCAGGATCAACATTAGTGAATTTACACTGTATTTAAATGATGATGATGGTCCAGGATCAACATTAGTGAATTTACACTGTATTTAAATGATGATGATGGTCCAGGATCAACATTAGTGAATTTACACTATAAATAAATGATGATGGTCCAGGATCAACATTAGTGATTTTACACTGTAATTAAATGATGATGGTCCAGGATCAACAATAGTGAATTTACACTGTAATTAAATGATGATGATGGTCCAGGATCAACATTAGTGAATTTTACACTGTAATTAAATGATGATTGTCCAGGATCAACAATAGTGAATTTACACTGTATTTAAATGATGATGATGGCCCAGGATCAACATTAGTGAATATACACTGTGATTCAACGATGATGGTGCAAGATACACATTAGTGAATTTACACTGTGTTTAAATGATGATGGTCGAGGATCAACATTAGTGAATTTACACTATAATTAAATGATGATGGTCCAGGATCAACATTAGTGAATATACACTGTAATTAAATGATGATGGTCCAGGATCAACATTAGTGAATTTACACTGTAGTTAAATGATGATGGTCCAGGACCAACATTAGTGAATTTACACTGTATTTAAATGATGATGATGGTCCATGATCAACAATAGTGAATTTACACTGTAATTAAATGATGATGATGGTCCAGGATCAACATAAGTGAATTTACACTGTGATTAAATGATGATGGTCCAGGATAAAGTTTAGAGAATTTACACGGTATTTAAATGATGATGGTACAGGATCAACATTAGTTAATTTACACTGTATTTAAATGATGATGATGGTCCAGGATCAACATTAGTGAATTTACACTGTAGTTGATTGATGATGGTCCAGGATCAACATTAGTGAATTTACACTGTATTTAAATGATGATGATGGTCCAGGATCAACATTACTGAATTTACTCTGTAATTAAATGATGATGGTCCAGGATCAACATTAGCAAATTTACACTGTATTTAAACGATGATGATGGTCCAGGATGAACAATAGTGAATTTACACTGTATTTAAATAATGATGGTGGTCCAGGATCAACATTAGTGAATTTACACTGTATTTAAATGATGATGATGGTCCAGGATCAACATTAGTGAATTTACACTATAATTAAGTGATGATGGTCCAGGATCAACATTAGTGAATTTACACTGTATTTAAATGATGATGGTCCAGGATCAACATTACTGAATTTACTCTGTAATTAAATGATGATGGTCCAGGATCAACATTAGCAAATTTACACTGTATTTAAACGATGATGATGGTCCAGGATGAACAATAGTGAATTTACACTGTATTTAAATAATGATGGTGGTCCAGGATCAACATTAGTGAATTTACACTGTAATTAAATGATGATGGTCCAGGATCAACATTAGTGAATTTACACTGTATTTAAATGATGATGATGGTCCAGGATCAACATTAGTGAATTTACACTGTATTTAAATGATGATGATGGTCCAGGATCAACATTAGTGAATTTACACTATAAATAAATGATGATGGTCCAGGATCAACATTAGTGATTTTACACTCTAATTAAATGATGATGGTCCAGGATCAACATTAGTGAATTTACACAGTAATTAAATGATGATGATGGTCCAGGATCAACATTACTGAATTTACATTGTAATTAAATGATGATGGTCCAGGATCAACTTTAGCAAATTTACACGGTATTTAAATTATGATGATGGTCCAGGATCAACATTAGTGAATTTACACTGTAATTAAATGATGATGGTCCAGGATCAACATTAGTGAATTTACACGGTATTTAAATTATGATGGTCCAGGATCAACATTAGTGAATTTACACTGTAATTAAATGATGATGGTCCAGGATCAACATTAGTGAATTTACACTGTATTTAAATGATGATGATGGTCCAGGATCAACAATAGTGAATTTAAACTGTATTTAAATAATGATGGTGGTCCAGGATCAACATTAGTGAATTTACACTGTAGTTAAATGATTATGGTCCTGGATCAACTTTAGTGAATTTACACTGTATTTAAATGATGATGATGGTCCAGGATCAACATTAGTGAATTTACATTATAGATAAATGATGATGGTCCAGGATCAACATTAGTGAATTTACACTGTAATTAAATGATGATGATGGCCCAGGATCAACATTAGTGAATATACACTGTATTTAAATGATGATGATGGTCCAGGATCAACATTAGCAAATTTACACTGTATTTAAACGATGATGATGGTCCAGGATCAAAATTAGTGAATATACACTGTGATTAAACGATGTTGGTCCAGGATCAAAATTTGTGAATTTACACTGTGTTTAAATGATGATGGTCGAGGATCAACATTAGTGAATTTACACTATAATTAAATGATGATGGTCCAGGATCAACATTAGTGAATATACACTGTAATTAAATGATGATGGTCCAGGATCAACATTAGTGAATTTACACTGTAGTTAAATGATGATGGTCTAGGACCAACATTAGTGAATTTACACTGTATTTAAATGATGATGATGGTCCAGGATCAACATTAGTGAATTTACACTGTATTTAAATGATGATGTGGTCCAGGATCAACATTAGTGAATTTACACTGTAATTAATGATGATGGTCCAGGATCAACATTAGTGAATTTACACTGTATTTAAATGATGATGATGGTCCAGGATCAACATTAGTGAATTTACACTGTAATTAAATGATGATGGTCCAGGATCAACATTAGTGAATTTACACTGTAATTAAATGATGATGGTCCAGGATCAACATTAGTGAATTTACACTGTAATTAAATGTTGATGGTCCAGGATCAACATTAGTGAATTTACACTGTAATTAAATGATGATGGTCCAGGATCAACATTAGTGAATTTACACTGTAATTAAATGATGATGGTCCAGGATCAACATAGTGAATTTACACTGTAATTAAATGATGATGGTCCAGGATCAACATTAGTGAATTTACACTGTATTTAAATGATGATGATGGTCCAGGATCAACATTAGTGAATTTACACTGTATTTAAATGATGATGATGGTCCAGGATCAACATTAGTGAATTTACACTATAATTAAATGATGATGGTCCAGGATCAACATTAGTGAATTTACACTGTATTTAAATGATGATGGTCCAGGATCAACATTAGTGAATTTACACTGTATTTAAATGATGATGGTCCAGGATCAACATTAGTGAATTTACACTATAATTAAATGATGATGGTCCAGGATCAACATTAGTGAATTTACACTGTAATTAAATGATGATGGTCCAGGATCAACATTAGTGAATTTACACTGTATTTAAATTATGATGGTCCAGGATCAACATTAGTGAATTTACACTGTAATTAAATGATGATGGTCCAGGATCAACATTAGTGAATTTACACTGTATTTAAATGATGATGATGGTCCAGGATCAACATTAGTGAATTTACACTGTATTTAAATAATGATGGTGGTCCAGGATCAACATTAGTGAATTTACACTGTAGTTAAATGATTATGGTCCAGGATCAACATTAGTGAATTTACACTGTATTTAAATGATGATGATGGTCCAGGATCAACATTAGTGAATTTACACTATAGATAAATGATGATGTCCGGCATCAACATTAGTGAATTTACACTGTATTTAAATGATGATGATGGTCCAGGATCAACATTAGTGAATTTACACTATAGATAAATGATGATGGTCCAGGATCAACATTAGTGAATTTACACTGTAATTAAATGATGATGATGGCCCAGGATCAACATTAGTGAATATACACTGTATTTAAATGATGATGATGGTCCAGGATCAACATTAGTGAATTTACACTGTATTTAAATGATGATGGTCCAGGATCAACATTAGTGAATATACACTGTGATTAAACGATGTTGGTCCAGGATCAAAATTAGTGAATTTACACCGTATTTAAATGATGATGGTCGAGGATCAACATTAGTGAATTTACACTATAATTAAATGATGATGGTCCAGGATCAACATTAGTGAATATACACTGTAATTAAATGATGATGGTCCAGGATCAACATTAGTGAATTTACACTGTAGTTAAATGATGATGGTCTAGGACCAACATTAGTGAATTTACACTGTATTTAAATGATGATGATGGTCCAGGATCAACATTAGTGAATTTACACTGTATTTAAATGATGATGGTGGTCCAGGATCAACATTAGTGAATTTACACTGTAATTTAATGATGATGGTCCAGGATCAACATTAGTGAATTTACATTGTATTTAAATGATGATGATGGTGCAGGCTCAACATTAGTGAATTTACACTATAAATAAATGATGATGGTCCAGGATCAACATTAGTGATTTTACACTGTAATTAAATGATGATTGTCCAGGATCAACAATAGTGAATTTACACTGTAATTAAATGATGATGATGGTCCAGGATCAACATTACTGAATTTACAATGTAATGAAATGATGATGGTCCAGGATCAACATTAGTGAATTTACACTGTAATTAAATGATGATGATGGTCCAGGATCA
This sequence comes from Danio kyathit, assembly GCA_903798195.1. Lineage (NCBI taxonomy): Eukaryota > Metazoa > Chordata > Actinopteri > Cypriniformes > Danionidae > Danio > Danio kyathit. The sequence continues at coordinate 26,925,612 of LR812520.1, forward strand.
ACATAAGTGAATTTACACTGTGAATAAATGATGATGGTCCAGGATAAAGTTTAGAGAATTTACACGGTATTTAAATGATGATGATGGTACAGGATCAACATTAGTGAATTTACACTGTATTTAAATGATGATGATGGTCCAGGATCAACATTAGTGAATTTACAGTATAATTAAATGATGATGGTCCAGGATCAACATTAGTGAATTTACACTGTATTTAAATGATGATGGTCCAGGATCAACATTAGTGAATTTACACTGTATTTAAATGATGATGGTCCAGGATCAACATTAGTGAATTTACACTATAATTAAATGATGATGGACCAGGATCAACATTAGTGAATTTACACTGTATTTAAATTATGATGGTCCAAGATCAACATTAGTGAATTTACACTATAATTAAATGATGATGGTCCAGGATCAACATTAGTGAATATACACTGTAATTAAATGATGATGGTCCAGGACCAACATTAGTGAATTTACACTGTATTTAAATGATGATGATGGTCCAGGATCAACAATAGTGAATTTACACTGTATTTAAATAATGATGGTGGTCCAGGATCAACATTAGTGAATTTACACTGTAATTTAATGATGATGGTCCAGGATCAACATTAGTGAATTTACACTGTATTTAAATGATGATGATGGTCCAAGATCAACATTAGTGAATTTACACAGTATTTAAATGATGATGATGGTCCAGGATCAACATTAGTGAATTTACACTGTATTTAAATGATGATGATGGTCCTAGATCAACATTAGTGAATTTACACAGTATTTAAATGATGATGATTGTCCAGGATCAACAATAGTGAATTTACACTGTAATTAAATGATGATGATGGTCCAGGATCAACATTAGTGATTTTACACTGTTATTAAATGATGATTGTCCAGGATCAACAATAGTGAATTTACACTGTATTTAAATGATGATGATGGCCCAGGATCAACATTAGTGAATATACACTGTGATTCAACGATGATGGTGCAAGATACACATTAGTGAATTTACACTGTGTTTAAATGATGATGGTCGAGGATCAACATTAGTGAATTTACACTATAATTAAATGATGATGGTCCAGGATAATTCATTCATTCATTCATTTTCTTGTCGGCTTTGTCCCTTGCGGGGTCGCCACAGCGGAATGAACCGCCAACTTATCCAGCACGATTTTACGCAGCGAATGCCCTTCCAGCCGCAACCCATCTCTGGGAACTGGTCCAGGATCAACATTAGTGAATATACACTGTATTTAAATGATGATGATGGTCCAGGATCAACAATAGTGAATTTACACTGTATTTAAATAATGATGGTGGTCCAGGATCAACATTAGTGAATTTACACTGTAATTTAATGATGATGGTCCAGGATCAACATTAGTGAATTTACATTGTATTTAAATGATGATGATGGTCCAGGATCAACATTACTGAATTTACATTGTAATGAAATGATGATGGTCCAGGATCAACATTAGTGAATTTACACTGTAGTTAAATGATGATGATGGTCCAGGATCAACATAAGTGAATTTACACTGTGATTAAATGATGATGGTCCAGGATAAAGTTTAGCGAATTTACACGGTATTTAAATGATGATGATGGTCCAGGATCAACATTAGTGAATTTACACTGTATTTAAATGATGATGATGGTCCTGGATCAACATTAGTGGATTTACACTATAATTAAATGATGATGGTCCAGGATCAACATTAGTGAATTTACACTGTATTTAAATGATGATGGTCCAGGATCAACATTAGTGAATTTACACTGTATTTAAATGATGATGATGGTCCTGGATCAACATTAGTGAATTTACACTATAATTAAATGATGATGATGGTCCAGGATCAACATTAGTGATTTTACACTGTAATTAAATGATGATTGTCCAGGATCAACAATAGTGAATTTACACTGTAATTAAATGATGATGATGGTCCAGGATCAACATTAGTGATTTTACACTGTTATTAAATGATGATTGTCCAGGATCAACAATAGTGAATTTACACTGTATTTAAATGATGATGATGGCCCAGGATCAACATTAGTGAATATACACTGTGATTCAACGATGATGGTGCAAGATACACATTAGTGAATTTACACTGTGTTTAAATGATGATGGTCGAGGATCAACATTAGTGAATTTACACTATAATTAAATGATGATGGTCCAGGATCATTCATTCATTCATTCATTTTCTTGTCGGCTTTGTCCCTTGCGGGGTCGCCACAGCGGAATGAACCGCCAACTTATCCAGCACGATTTTACGCAGCGAATGCCCTTCCAGCCGCAACCCATCTCTGGGAACTGGTCCAGGATCAACATTAGTGAATATACACTGTAATTAAATGATGATGGTCCAGGATCAACATTAGTGAATTTACACTGTAGTTAAATGATGATGGTCCAGGACCAACATTAGTGAATTAACACTGTATTTAAATGATGATGATGGTCCAGGATCAACAATAGTGAATTTACACTGTAATTAAATAATAATGGTGGTCCAGGATCAACATTAGTGAATTTACACTGTATTTAAATGATGATGATGGTCCAGGATCAACATTAGTGAATTTACACTATAAATAAATGATGATGGTCCAGGATCAACAATAGTGAATTTACACTGTGATTAAATGATGATGGTCTAGGATAAAGTTTAGCAAATTTACACGGTATTTAAATGATGATGATGGTCCAGGATCAACATTATCGAATTTACACTGTATTTAAATGATGATGATGGTCCAGGATCAACAATAGTGAATTTACACTGTATTTAAATAATGATGGTGGTCCAGGATCAACATTAGTGAATTTACACTGTAATTTAATGATGATGGTCCAGGATCAACATTAGTGAATTTACACTGTATTTAAATGATGATGATGGTCCAGGATCAACATTACTGAATTTACATTGTAATGAAATGATGATGGTCCAGGATCAACATTAGTGAATTTACACTGTAATTAAATGATGATGATGGTCCAGGATCAACATTAGTGAATTTACACTGTGATTAAATGATGATGGTCCAGGATAAACTTTAGCGAATTTACACGGTATTTAAATGATGATGATGGTCCAGGATCAACATTAGTGAATTTACACTGTATTTAAATGATGATGATGGTCCTGGATCAACATTAGTGAATTTACACTATAATTAAATGATGATGGTCCAGGATCAACATTAGTGAATTTACACTGTATTTAAATGATGATGGTCCAGGATCAACATTAGTGAATTTACACTGTATTTAAATGATGATGATGGTCCTGGATCAACATTAGTGAATTTACATTATAATTAAATGATGATGGTCCAGGATCAACATTAGTGAATTTACACTGTATTTAAATGATGATGATGGTCCAGGATCAACATTAGTGAATTTACACTGTATTTAAATGATGATGTTCCAGGATCAACATTAGTGAATATACAATATAATTAAATGATGATGGTCCAGGATCAACATTAGTTAATATACACTGTAATTAAATGATGATGGTCCAGGATCAACAATAGTGAATTTAAACTGTATTTAAATAATGATGGTGGTCCAGGATCAACATTAGTGAATTTACACTGTAGTTAAATGATTATGGTCCTGGATCAACTTTAGTGAATTTACACTGTATTTAAATGATGATGATGGTCCAGGATCAATATTAGTGAATTTACACTGTAATTAAATGATGATGATGGTCCAGGATCAACATTAGTGAATTTACACTATAATTAAATGATGATGGTCCAGGATCAACATTAGTGAATTTACACTATAATTAAATGATGATGGTCCAGGATCAACATTAGTGAATTTACACTGTATTGAAATGATGATGGTCCAGGATCAACATTAGTGAATTTACACTGTAATTAAATGATGATGATGGTCCAGGATCAACATAAGTGAATTTACACTGTGATTAAATGATGATGGTCCAGGATAAAGTTTAGCGAATTTACACGGTATTTAAATGATGATGATGGTCCAGGATCAACATTAGTGAATTTACACTGTATTTAAATGATGATGATGGTCCAGGATCAACATTAGTGAATTTACACTATAATTAAATGATGATGGTCCAGGATCAACATTAGTGAATATACACTGTAATTAAATGATGATGGTCCAGGATCAACATTAGTGAATTTACACTGTAGTTAAATGATGATGGTCCAGGACCAACATTAGTGAATTTACACTGTATTTAAATGATGATGATGGTCCAGGATCAACAATAGTGAATTTACACTGTAATTAAATGATGATGGTCCAGGATCAACATTAGTGAATTTACACTGTATTTAAATGATGATGATGGTCCAGGATCAACATTAGTGAATTTACACTATAAATAAATGATGATGGTCCAGGATCAACAATAGTGAATTTACACTGTAATTAAATGATGATGGTCCAGGATAACAGTTAGGCAATTTACACTGTATTTAAATGATGATGATGGTCCAGGATCAACATTATCGAATTTACACTGTATTTAAATGATGATGATGGTCCAGGATCAACAATAGTGAATTTACACTGTATTTAAATAATGATGGTGGTCCAGGATCAACATTAGTGAATTTACACTGTAATTTAATGATGATGGTCCAGGATCAACATTAGTGAATTTACATTGTATTTAAATGATGATGATGGTCCAGGATCAACATTACTGAATTTACATTGTAATGAAATGATGATGGTCCAGGATCAACATTAGTGAATTTACACTGTAATTAAATGATGATGATGGTCCAGGATCAACATTAGTGAATTTACACTGTGATTAAATGATGATGGTCCAGGATAAAGTTTAGCGAATTTACACGGTATTTAAATGATGATGATGGTCCAGGATCAACATTAGTGAATTTACACTGTATTTAAATGATGATGATGGTCCAGGATCAACATTAGTGAATTTACACTATAATTAAATGATGATGGTCCAGGATCAACATTAGTGAATTTACACTGTATTTAAATGATGATGGTCCAGGATCAACATTAGTGAATTTACACTGTATTTAAATGATGATGATGGTCCAGGATCAACATTAGTGAATTTACATTATAATTAAATGATGATGGTCCAGGATCAACATTAGTGAATTTACACTGTATTTAAATGATGATGATGGTCCAGGATCAACATTAGTGAATTTACACTGTATTTAAATGATGATGTTCCAGGATCAACATTAGTGAATATACAATATAATTAAATGATGATGGTCCAGGATCAACATTAGTGAATATACACTGTAATTAAATGATGATGGTCCAGGATCAACAATAATGAATTTAAACTGTATTTAAATAATGATGGTGGTCCAGGATCAACATTAGTGAATTTACACTGTAGTTAAATGATTATGGTCCTGGATCAACTTTAGTGAATTTACACTGTATTTAAATGATGATGATGGTCCAGGATCAATATTAGTGAATTTACACTGTAATTAAATGATGATGATGGTCCAGGATCAACATTAGTGAATTTACACTATAATTAAATGATGATGGTCCAGGATCAACATTAGTGAATTTACACTATAATTAAATGATGATGGTCCAGGATCAACATTAGTGAATTTACACTGTATTGAAATGATGATGGTCCAGGATCAACATTAGTGAATTTACACTGTAATTAAATGATGATGATGGTCCAGGATCAACATAAGTGAACTTACACTGTGATTAAATGATGATGGTCCAGGATAAAGTTTAGCGAATTTACACGGTATTTAAATGATGATGATGGTCCAGGATCAACATTAGTGAATTTACACTGTATTTAAATGATGATGATGGTCCAGGATCAACATTAGTGAATTTACACTATAATTAAATGATGATGGTCCAGGATCAACATTAGTGAATATACACTGTAATTAAATGATGATGGTCCAGGATCAACATTAGTGAATTTACACTGTAGTTAAATGATGATGGTCCAGGACCAACATTAGTGAATTAACACTGTATTTAAATGATGATGATGGTCCAGGATCAACAATAGTGAATTTACACTGTAATTAAATAATAATGGTGGTCCAGGATCAACATTAGTGAATTTACACTGTATTTAAATGATGATGATGGTCCAGGATCAACATTAGTGAATTTACACTATAAATAAATGATGATGGTCCAGGATCAACAATAGTGAATTTACACTGTGATTAAATGATGATGGTCTAGGATAAAGTTTAGCAAATTTACACGGTATTTAAATGATGATGATGGTCCAGGATCAACATTATCGAATTTACACTGTATTTAAATGATGATGATGGTCCAGGATCAACAATAGTGAATTTACACTGTATTTAAATAATGATGGTGGTCCAGGATCAACATTAGTGAATTTACACTGTAATTTAATGATGATGGTCCAGGATCAACATTAGTGAATTTACATTGTATTTAAATGATGATGATGGTCCAGGATCAACATTACTGAATTTACATTGTAATGAAATGATGATGGTCCAGGATCAACATTAGTGAATTTACACTGTAATTAAATGATGATGATGGTCCAGGATCAACATAAGTGAATTTACACTGTGATTAAATGATGATGGTCCAGGATAAAGTTTAGCGAATTTACACGGTATTTAAATGATGATGATGGTCCAGGATCAACATTAGTGAATTTACACTGTATTTAAATGATGATGATGGTCCTGGATCAACATTAGTGAATTTACACTATAATTAAATGATGATGGTCCAGGATCAACATTAGTGAATTTACACTGTATTTAAATGATGATGGTCCAGGATCAACATTAGTGAATTTACACTGTATTTAAATGATGATGATGGTCCAGGATCAACATTAGTGAATTTACATTATAATTAAATGATGATGGTCCAGGATCAACATTAGTGAATTTACACTGTATTTAAATGATGATGATGGTCCAGGATCAACATTAGTGAATTTACACTGTATTTAAATGATGATGTTCCAGGATCAACATTAGTGAATATACAATATAATTAAATGATGATGGTCCAGGATCAACATTAGTGAATATACACTGTAATTAAATGATGATGGTCCAGGATCAACAATAGTGAATTTAAACTGTATTTAAATAATGATGGTGGTCCAGGATCAACATTAGTGAATTTACACTGTAGTTAAATGATTATGGTCCTGGATCAACTTTAGTGAATTTACACTGTATTTAAATGATGATGATGGTCCAGGATCAATATTAGTGAATTTACACTGTAATTAAATGATGATGATGGTCCAGGATCAACATTAGTGAATTTACACTATAATTAAATGATGATGGTCCAGGATCAACATTAGTGAATTTACACTATAATTAAATGATGATGGTCCAGGATCAACATTAGTGAATTTACACTGTATTGAAATGATGATGGTCCAGGATCAACATTAGTGAATTTACACTGTAATTAAATGATGATGATGGTCCAGGATCAACATAAGTGAATTTACACTGTGATTAAATGATGATGGTCCAGGATAAAGTTTAGCGAATTTACACGGTATTTAAATGATGATGATGGTCCAGGATCAACATTAGTGAATTTACACTGTATTTAAATGATGATGATGGTCCAGGATCAACATTAGTGAATTTACACTATAATTAAATGATGATGGTCCAGGATCAACATTAGTGAATTTACACTGTATTGAAATGATGATGGTCCAGGATCAACATTAGTGAATTTACACTATAATTAAATGATGATGGTCCAGGATCAACATTAGTGAATTTACACTATAATTAAATGATGATGGTCCAGGATCAACATTAGTGAATTTACACTGTATTGAAATGATGATGGTCCAGGATCAACATTAGTGAATTTACACTGTATTTAAATGATGATGGTCCAGGATCAACATTAGTGAATTTACACTATAATTAAATGATGATGGTCCAGGATCAACATTAGTGAATTTACACTATAATTAAATGATGATGGTCCAGGATCAACATTAGTGAATATACACTGTAATTAAATGATGATGGTCCAGGACCAACATTAGTGAATTTACACTGTATTTAAATTATGATGATGGTCCAGGATCAACAATAGTGAATTTACACTGTAATTTAATGATGATGGTCCAGGATCAACATTACTGAATTTACATTGTAATTAAATGATGATGGTCCAGGATCAACATTAGTGAATTTACACTGTATTTAAATGATGATGATGGTCCAGGATCAACAATAGTGAATTTACACTGTAATTAAATAATAATGGTGGTCCAGGATCAACATTAGTGAAGTTACACTGTAATTAAATGATGATGGTCCAGGATCAACATTAGTGATTTACACTCTAATTAAATGATGATGGTCCAGGATCAACATTAGTGAATTTACACAGTAATTAAATGATGATGATGGTCCAGGATCAACATTACTGAATTTACATTGTAATTAAATGATGATGGTCCAGGATCAACTTTAGCAAATTTACACGGTATTTAAATTATGATGATGGTCCAGGATCAACATTAGTGAATTTACACTGTAATTAAATGATGATGGTCCAGGATCAACATTAGTGAATTTACACGGTATTTAAATTATGATGGTCCAGGATCAACATTAGTGAATTTACACTGTAATTAAATGATGATGGTCCAGGATCAACATTAGTGAATTTACACTGTATTTAAATGATGATGATGGTCCAGGATCAACAATAGTGAATTTAACTGTATTTAAATAATGATGGTGGTCCAGGATCAACATTAGTGAATTTACACTGTAGTTAAATGATTATGGTCCTGGATCAACTTTAGTGAATTTACACTGTAATTAAATGATGATGATGGTCCAGGTCTGTGCGCAGCTATACATTTATAACCACTTCAGAGGATATTGGGGGTCGCGAGTCACCAGCATTGAAATTTTGGGGGTCGCAGGCTGAAAAGTTTGGGAACCCCTTGTCTACAGAACAAACCACTGTTATACAATGATTTGCCTAATTACCCTAACTTACCTAATTAACCTAGTTAAGCCTTTAAATGTCACTTTAAGCTGAATACTAGTAACTTGAAAAATGTCTAGTAAATATTATGTGCTGTCATCATGGCAAAGATAAAATAAATCAGTTATTAGAAATGAGTTATTAAAACTATTATGTTTAGAAATGTGTTGAACAAAATCTTATTTCCATTCAACAAAAATTGGGGGAAAAATATACAGGAGGGCTAATAATTCTGACTTCAACTAAATATTATTGCATCATTGTAAATATAATATACTTACGTCTCTCCGTATTTCACGAAACCTTTCAAAGATGTTCCTCTATTAGTTGTGGTTGCTTTTCCACCGAGACCCACTATAAGAGCTGTCAGAATGGCACTTTTTCCAGCTAAGAGTGATGACAGAAAAGACCCACAATAAAACAACGCTGTTCATATTGTTTTGAACATTTATATTAGTGGTTCTCAGAAATATCTATAAGAATTAATGTTAATTATTAGTGGTAAAAATTGCATAACATCATACTTTTGAGTATGAGGTACCAGAGGTGCTTATAAGATTCATTCATTCATTTTCCTCCGGCTTAGTCTCTATTTCAGGGGTCGCCACAGCGGAATGAACCGCCAACTATTCCAGCATATGTTTTACGCAGCGGATGTCCTTCCAGCCACAACCCAGTATTGGGAAACACCCATACACTCTCACATTCACACACACACACATACACTACGGCCAATTTAGTTTTATCAATTCACCTATAGCACATGTGTTTGGACTGTGGGGGAAACCGGAGCACCCGGAGAAAACCCACGCCAACACAGGCAGAACATGCAAACTCCACACAGATATGCCAACTGACCCAGCCGTTTCATGCATTCACATATTTACTGTAATAATGTCAATCCTGATGTTGAGAAATTCTGTTGGCTCTTACTTCCATTGTTTCCCACTATGAAGTTGACATTTGCTCCAAATTTTAAAGGTCCAAGCAAATGGTGGCTCATGAAGTTCCTCAAAGTTATACTTCCTATCACACCGATATCTCCGACATTCTGGAAAAGCACATGAGAAATGTTATTTGGATAAGACATGCCATAGCAATATTCACTGGCCAGTAGAGATGCGCGGATCAGCTCAAAAGTCACCCGAATCCGCTCCTTCATTCTAATCATCCACCCGCCACCCGCCCGCACATATTATTTTATCTGATATATATATCCGCACCCAACCCGCACCCGATCGCCACTTTAATAATTCTAATTCTTTGTTTTAAGCATGATGATAGGTGTAACTTTTTCCGCAATGTCCGGCGGCAGAGTAACAGCTCGTTAATTCATGCTCGAGCAAATGAGACGGACAAAAGTACTCGATGCATGCCCTTCTTTTACTTATTTCAGTGTTTTCAGGTTCACAGTGCAAAACAGCTCCCGGGTGGAATTACTGAAGTAAACATAAAACAAAACCGGATAAAACTTTCTCCCTCTAATTCACCGCACACACAGCACACAGCGAGAGCTCACATCACACAGCATGCGTGTCGAACTACACTACCCACAATGCCCCTCGCTATGGACTACAACTCCCGTAAAGCGGCCACACTATTTCCCCTCTCCTGCAACATAGGTCTCAGTGGGTCGTTCGTTATTAACAGCAGATTCAGCTTTTACATATACAGGAAAAAGAGAACAAAAACGGCGTCCCTTCAGCCTAAACAGCAGCTATGTTGTGTGTACTTGGCCCTTTTCTTAACACTGTGCAAAAACAGAATAGCATCTACTGTGCCTGGATTCGGGCGATTCCGCCTCGCCTCCAAAACACGGCTGGCTGCACTAAATGAGCGTTCGCGCGAACCGCTTGTTGCAGGAATGCACAAGCTTCTCCTTGCAAGGCGCTGCAGTCGTGTAAATAAGCGATCTTGTTTCTCCCAGAACGATAGCAGATTACCCTCTGATGACTCCTCTAACTGAAGTTAGCACAGTACTCTTGCACTTCATCCATTATTTTGGGCGTCTCTCATCTTCACATTCTGCGAAGTCCACTCTCTGCTTTTTTGCTGGTCAACTGCTATGACCCGCAACATCCACCCGCGACCCACCCGCAATTAATCATAATGTATTTTTTTATTACCCGACCGATCCGCGGATTATCTGCAGCACCCGCGGATTTACCCGCCATCCGCGCATCACTACTGGCCAGGGTTCCCACTTTAAGCAAGTATAAATATTCCTAACTTTTACTGACTTAAAAGCTGACCTATAAAGAATGAAAAAGCATGGCACTGTTGTGCTAAAATATTAATAATATCAAAATATTATGTTAAAATAATAATCTAATGTTAAACATTTTTAGCTTAGCCACTACACTGTAAAAATGATGCTAAAAGTAATGACAAAAAAAGGTTATGTTCATTCATTCATTCCCTTCGGCTTAGTGTCTATTTCAGAGGTCACCACAGTGGAATGAACCGGCAACTATTTCGGCATATGTTTTACAAAGCGGATGCCCTTCAGCAGCCCCAGCAACCCAGTACTGGGAAGCAGGGCTTTACATTAACACCCTGCCAAATGCGAGTAGATTTTAGCGGTGGCAGGTTAGACAGACACTCTCACTAGCTACTTTGGCTGGTTGAAGATCATTTTTAAATGACAGTTTTCTCAAAAGCAGGGTTCGACAATAAAGATGGCCCAATATGCGTGCAAATGTCATCTTAGAATCGAGAAGCAGCATGACCGACAAAAATAGTGTTCGCGCAAGCAAAAGAAAGCAGGTGAATATCGTGAATACAGTGAATACCGCATGAGAGGATGATCACTCGCATGCACAGGTGATGATGTGATGCGCGCGACTGTTTAAAAAGCGTGCGTGCTCCCATTTCCTGGCGTGAAGCAACCGTGATCGGTCCTTATTCAAATAGACTGGACGAAAAGTGAAGCTCGCGCACCTACAGTCCTGCTGCTTGCAAAAGCTCCGGATGTTTTTAAAATATGTCTTTTTGTAAGCAGCAGCGGTTGCCGGTTTTGTTTTAACTGTTCTTTGAACAGAACAGATTATGGGCCTAACGTTACCCATGTGCGCGTGATCATCCATCTATTACCACACACTATGTTTTTCACCTGCTTTCTTTTGCTTACAGTTATTTTTGTTAATATGGTTTAATTATTATTGTTACAATAGCATTGCTTTAATTGGAGATTACCTCCACATGTATGTGTAGTTATCTAGTGATCTGAGAGACCTTTAGCCTGGACAGACTAGGCTATTGTGCATAGTTTTTGATACATGGCAATAATTATTTTTTAAAATGTGATAGTTTTTTTTAAGAAAGATTTTGTTGAAAAAAAAGTGCATGTATACCGCTATATTTAGCATGTTTTTACATATTATTTAACATTTGTGGCTAAGAAATAATTATTTATTTATTTTTGTTGTGGTCAGAGATAAATTTGGTAAATCATTAGTGTTGAGCCCGGAAAAGTCTGGTGAAATAAAACCTAATTGCAATACGACACTATGAAACCACAGCCCATTTGCTCATGCACATTAAGCAAGTGCATACACACAAAAAAGTGAAATGAATGAGAAGGCTTGTGGACATAACACAATGTCTAAAATCAAGTAATTTTAGCATGCCAAAGTCAAATTTAAGCGTATAATATATATATTTTTCCAACAACAAAATTGTGGCTAGTAAAAATGGCGAGTGGCTAGTAATGTTGGAAAACAACTAGCCACAGTGGCAGGTGATCAAAAAAGTTAATGTCAAGCCTTGCTGGGAAGCATCCATACCCTCTCACATTCTCATATACAGTTGCAATCAGAATTATTAAACCCCGTATGAATTTTTTTTTTCTTTTTTAAATATTTCTTAAATTATGTTTAACAGAGCAAGGAAATTTTCACAGTATGTCTGATAATATTTTTTTTATCTGTAGAAAGTCTTATTTGTTTTATTTCGGCTAGAATAAAAGCAGTTTTAAATTTTTTAAAAACCATTTTAAGGTCAATATTACTAGCCTCTTTAAGCAATATTTGTTTTGGATATTCTACAGAACAAACCATCATTATACAATAACTTGCCTAATTACCCTAACCTGCCTAGTTAACCTAATTAACCTTGTTAAGCCTTTAAATGTCACTTTAAGCTGTATAGAAGTGTCTTGAAAAATATCTAGTCAAATATTATTTACTGTCATCATGGCAAAGATAAAAGAAATCAGTTATTAGAGATGAGTTATTAAAACTATTATGTTTAGAAATGTGCTGAACAAATCTTCTCTCTGTTAAACAGAAATTGGGGGAAAAAATAAACAGGGGGGCTAATAATTCAGGGGGTTTAATAATTCTGATTGCATGTATATATATATATATATATATATATATATATATATATATATATATATATATATTAGAATAGACCTTTCATAATAATGATATTCCAATAATCTCATAACCTGTGGGAACCCTGACTGACCATTAATCCACCATTATCATTATCAGGTTGTGTTTAGAAAGTGATGAAACTGACCGAAGCAGAAAGTAGATGATCTTGAAGGGCTCCATCCTCCTCATCAACATCCACCTCCTCAAACACATGCGTTTTACCGTCAGTCCGAGGGGTCTTCGAGGGTTTTACAGCAATTTGGACACCAGATTTTCTCTTATTCATGGCAGAATGATGGCCAAACTTGAGGAAAAGACAAAGTATTGCGTGCTATTACACAGAAAAGCATAACATCACGCATCCTAATACGCTGTCAAACAAGCTTTCACTATTTAACTTGGCCAGTAACTCATGAAACACGAAAATTAAAGCTTATACATTTATATTTGACGTCAGAAATTACTTTAAAATGCCACTGAAGCAACGACAGATGCAGAAACACAAAGAGGAACAATAGATAGACTAGCGAACAACTAACGTTACCGTCAACTGACAGGAGGAGCAGGTGAACTGCCTATAATAAATGAGATAAAACGGCTCTGGAATGAGGATCGCGAGTAAATAGTGCGTAAATGGCGTTAAACTAAGTACACGTATGACTAATTGTACTTACTCCATTCCCCTGCATCTGGAAAGTAAACGCAAAATGTTTTGACGACTTCCTGGTAAAAAGGCAGCGTGCAAATGCAACAAACCCCACCCATCTAGTGTAAACTACAGTCAGTCAGAGTAGACAAACCCAGTATTTGTTTATTTATTTATTTATTTATTTATTTATTTATTTTTACCTTCAGAAATGTGAATATGGAGGACGAAACCGGCAAAAAACATAAATAAACAAATAAATTCGCAAATAAATAAATAAATGAGTAAATAAATCCATAAATTCCTGCATTAAAAAACTAATAAATATGCAATTTATTTATTTATTGTTTTATATATGCAGAAATTTGTGGACTTATTTACTCATTTATTTATATATTTGGGTATTTATTTATTGTTTTTGCATAATTTATACATAAATGCATAATTTTTTTTATAAATAAACGAGTAAATAAATCTATAAATTCCTGCATAAATAAAATAATAAAAAAATGCAAATATATAAATAAATGAGTGAATAAATCCATAAATTCCTGCATAAATAAAATAATAAATAAATATGCAAATTTATAAATAAATGAGTAAATAAATCCATAAATTCCTGCATAAATAAAATAATAAATAAATAAATATGCAAATATATAAATAAATGAGTAAACAAATCCATACAATTGACCAATAGTCGCAGGCAAATTAAATTTTAGGCAGCACTGGTCTGATCGGGCCAGTAACGATCCTGTCTACTGTCCTGAGCATCTCGCTGGCTCCGGGACATCAGGCAGTCCTTATTGTTGAGCCCTAATATATATACACAAATATATATATATATATATATATATATATATATATATATATATATATATATATATATATATATATATATATATATATTTTTTTTTTTTTTTTTTTTTTTTTTTTTTCTTTCTTTATAAATCTTTCCTAAATGATGTTTAACAGAGCAAGGAAATTTTCACATTATGTCTGATATTTTTTCTTCTGGACAAAGTTTTATTTGTTTAATTTCGGCAAGAATAAAAGCAGTTTTTAATTTTTCAAAAACCATTTTAAGGTCAAAATTATTAGTCCCCTTAAGCTATATATTTTTCAGTGGTCTACAGAACAAACCATCATTATACAATGACTTGCCTAATTACCATAACTTGCCTAATTAACCTAGTTAAGCCTTTAAATGTCACTTTAAGCTGTATAGAAGTATCTTGAATAATATCTAGTCAAATGGTATGTGCTGTCATCATGGCAAAGATAAAATAAATCAGTTACTAGAGATGAGTTATTAAAACTATTATGTTTAGAAATGTGCTGAAAAATCTTCTCTGTTAAAGAAAAATTGGGGGGGGGGATAAACAGGGGGCTAATCATTTTGACTTCAACTATATATACAGAGTATATACAGGAATAAGAGAGTGAAATTCAATACCTTTTAAGACCTTTTTAAGACTCTTTCCATTCATTTCAAGACCTTAAACCACTTAAGGTTTCAACCAGAAACACTGGCGAGATTTTAACTTACAGTATATTTACTAAATGTTAATGTAAGAACCTAATCCAAAACTAAAACATTATTCATATACTGAATAAAAATCAATTAAATCTAGCTAATTCAGCAGGTTGGCGCCTATGGAACTGCAGAAATAATGGTGTTCCCTTGGTTACTGCAGTAAACAAAGCAGCATGAAGTCAAATCTAGTAGGATTTCATAAACTACACAGCATCCTGACATTGGCAGATTTAATCCAGCCAAACTTTAGCATACAACCATACATTGCATAATCAAAAATGGTATATAATTTAATACCTTGCAAAATAGCATTTAAGACTTTTTAATACTTTTTAAGAGCCTTAAATTTCTCAACATTGATTTATCAACTTTTAATACTTTTTAAGACCCCGCGGACACCCTGATATATATTATTAAAACATTTCTTTTAAAACTCAAAGCCCTTGTTTTTTTTTTTTGTGTTTGTTTTTCTCCAAAAAAAGTTTTGTTCTTTTGATTTGTTCCTAAAGGAGACACTGGGGTACAGCGTAAAGACAATTATCAAATCAAACACCTACAACAAGATTTTTGAACATTTTTCTTTATTTAAAGATATGTACAATACAAAACAATTAAAAAAAATACATTTTTAAAGTCTGCACAGATACAACAAATTAAATAAACACAGTTAAAATAAATCACAGCATAGAGCAGAGAAAAAATATTCTGTTTTTTTGTGTGGGACTTCCAGCGACCTTCTTTCTGTGTGCGGCAACCACTCAACCATCTTGTAACTCTGTTTATTTTTTTAATTTTTTTTTTAGTTGTATATTACTATGCCTTTTTGCTGTCTGATTTCTTTCTTTTTCTTTTTCTTAGAATCGAGTAACGACAACTGGAGCAGAAAGGATGAGAAGGGCCTGATGCGCCTCGCCCTGGTGACATAACCTATGGCTTCCTCCAGAGGTATTTTGTAGTACATCATCAGATATGCTACAAAGAGTGTTGGCGCGTGACTGACACCATGCTTGCAGTGAATAAACAAGACATCTGTGGAAATAAAATCAGAAAGTAAGTCAACACAAAGGTCAAACAAATAGTAAGTGTAAAAGGCTTGATGAAAAGGTCTTACTGTCTGGATTTCTCAGGGCCTTCTTGATGAACTTGCCAGCTGGCCAGAAGTATTTGATGATTCGGAATTGGTCGTATGTTGTAGGCAAGCCACAATATTTGATGTCCATGCCTTCATAATATTCCGGTCCTGTAAGGATCTTTCCTTTAAGTCCTTTCTCCTTTAGTTTTCCCACCCAGGTCATCTTCGGCGCTGCTGCATTTAGGATATGGGTGACTCCCAATTCCATCAGTTTGCGTCGATTTCTTGCTGTCTCTCTGCACAAGAACGCAATTTTGGTTAGTCTTTCACTAAAAAGGTTGTATTGCAAAATATAATTGTAATCTAGAATTACATTTATACAACAGGAATGCTCGTTTCTGATTGGCTTGTTAAAATTCTGAGGTCAGAAAACACAAAGCTAAAACAGTTCCAGGCAGGTTTGCAATGCATTACAGTTCCAAATCACTATGCAATATCAGATATTAAAATTGCACAACCAACAATAGACAAAAAAAATATGTCAAAACAAACCAAAACAACAAACCAAAACAATGTCTTTAAAGGGATAGTTCACACAAAAGTGAAGATTTACTCACTTTTTACTCACCCTCATGTGGTTCCAAACCTTAAAGAACTGAAAACTTGTAAACACTGACTTCCATAGTAGGAAAAACATATACTATGGAGTTTTCAACATTTTTCAAAATATCTCCTTTTGTGTTCTTTTGAAGAAAGAATCTTTGAAATAAGTCATGGGTGAGTAAATTAGGGCACAATTTTCATGTTTGGGTGAACTATCCCTTTAAGTGTGTATACAGGAAATAATTCAGTCTGGTTAATATAAAATAAATGCACTCCTGAGGTGGTGGAGTATTTTTCGAATAACCGTCAGTTATTCCTTACTTGATTCCTGTTAATACTCATACAATTGATTTTATCACATGGTCTGTGCTGTTTTTTGTGCTGTAGACTTACTCATCTCCAATGTAAACATTGCGCCAGACCTCCGTAAATGGTGACAGGGGCAGTTTACATTTGTTCACGGTGGCTTCTATTTTTAATAATTCAGCAAGCTTTTCAAAGTCGAAAATTTCATCCAGCAGGTTTCGAGAAGGCAAACTGCTTGGACCCGGCTGTCCAAGATCATTTCTAGGACTTGTAAGCTTGTAGTAGTATTCAGAAAGTTTATTCATCATCCACTTTTTGGTGATTCCTGAAAGGGAAAACAAAGAAATTAGATTTAGATTTTCCTAGAATATAAAAATCAACTGTAGAATGACTTTAAAAACTATATCTTTATCGTTATCTTTACAATTATGTGAATGATTTAAAAGACTTCTCATTGTAATGTTGCATCTAAATGTTTTACCTGTTGGGCTATGATCTTCAGGGGTTTCAGGAAAATGATCCACAGCATCCTCATCGATCACACTGGTGTTCAAAGGCCCTGCTGGGTCAGTCAGATCAGGAGTGCTTGCATCTGGGACACTCAGCCGCTGTGGTGTATTAGGTTCAGTCTTAAGCATTGCTGAGATGTTATAAAGCTTTCTGAAGAATGCACGGATTTTGCTAATCATCCTCACTTTGGTACTTTCTGAAAAAAAGATAAATAATGTTATTAGAAACATCTCCACTGACGTGAATTAGTCTGAATTCATAGCCATATTTGCATCTCAATTTAATATTGCATCTTAAATGCTCTGTTGACATTTACCTGTTGGGTTCATGGCATCAGTGATGTTGACATCCATACTTTCTGTTGGCACAGGTTCCTGTTCAGAACTGCTTGGACCTGGGACACCTTCTGGATCAACCAGATCCAATTCCGTTTCTGGCTCAGGAATACTTGATTGCCACATGTCGTCCTGACTCATTTCAGATGCAGGTCCAGAAATGATTGCCTCTGAAACACTCATCATCTCAGCAACCGCAGGATCGGTCTCAGGCTGTGCTGAAAACCCAAAATATCTTCTGAAGTCTGAATCGATTTTTCTAATCTTCCTCACTTCAGGAAGTTCTGGAGAAAAAATTAGAAGTATGATATGTTATCTCCGACCACATACTAAATAATCAAACTGAATTGTAAGCAATTTCTATTTGCATCTCATTGTAATATTGCATCTTAAAGGCTCTGTTGACATTTACCTGTTGGTTTCTTGGCAACATTGATGTCGACCTCCAGATATTCTGTAAACACATGCTCCTGTTCAGAATTTCTTGGACCTGGGACACCTTCTGGATCAACCAGATCCAATTCAGCTTCTGGCTCAGGAACACTTGTTTGCTCTGTGTCAACCTGATCCATTTCACCAGCGGGCTCTGTCTTAGGCTGTGTCGAGAACCTAAAAAGCTTTTGGATGAATGCGCCAGTTTTCTTGATCTTTTTCACTATTGGAACATTAGGGGAAAAATATGTTATCTTCAACCACAGATTGCATAATAGCTTAATTGCACTGACTTGTACACCATTCTATTTGCACCTCATTGCAATATTGCATTTTATAAGCTCTGTTGATATATGTACCTGTTGGTCTGTCCACCTGAGTGGTTTCAAAAGACGTATTCATGCCATCCTGGCCAATCCAACTGCTGTTCTCCACTTCTTCTGTTGAAGGCTCTGCTGGTTCTTTCAGAAGTTTAGAAAGCAGCACAGACCTCTTCAAGTTGAAGAAAGTATGAGGTTTGATGAGGTCGACATGTAGAGTTTCTCTAAACACAGGTTCCTGTTCAGAGCTGCTTGGACCTGGGACGCCTTCTGGATCAACCAGATCCAATTCAACTTCTGGGTCAGAAACACTTGTTTGCTCTGTGTTGACCTCATCCGTTTCAACAGCAGGGTCTGTCTTAGGCTGTACTGAGAACCTAAAACGCTTTCGGATGAATGCACCAATTTTCCTGATGAGCTTCGCTTTGGGAAAGCCTGGGAAAAAATTATTATGATATCTTCAATTACAAATTCCATAAATAGCTTATTTAAACTCACTTGTATGCAATTTCTATTTGCACTTCATTACAATATTGAATCTCATAAAGACCGTTGATATATTTACCTGATGGTCTGTCCACCTGGGGGATTTCAGGAGAAGCATTCATGCCCCCCTGGTCAATCCCACTGCTGCTCTCCACTTCTTCTTTTAAAGGCTCTGTTGGTTCTTTCAGAAGTTTAGAAAGCAGCACAGACTTCTTCAAGTCGAAGGAAGTGTGAGGTTTGATGACGTCAACAAATAGAGTGTTTCTAAAAACAGGTTTCTGTTCAGAACTGCTTGGACCTGGGACGCCTTCTGGATCAACCAAATCCATTTCAGCTTCTGGGTCAGAAACACTTGTTTGCTCTGTGTTGACCTCATCCTTTTCAGAAGCTGATTCATAATCGTTTACTTCTGAAACACTTGTCATCTCAGCAACATCTGGATCTGTCTGATGCTGTGCCGAGAACCTATAAATCATTGGGAAGTCTGCAGATGTCTTCCACATTTCAGATATTTCTGTAAAAATATTAGAAGTTATGTGTTATAGTCAACCACAGTTTGCATATTATCTTAATTAGAATGACTTGTATACCATTGCAATATTGAATCTCATAAAGACCGTTGATATATTTACCTGATGGTCTGTCCACCTGGGGGATTTCAAGAGAAGCATTCATGCCCCCCTGGTCAATCCCACTGCTGCTCTCCACTTCTTCTTTTAAAGGCTCTGTTGGTTCTTTCAGAAGTTTAGAAAGCAGCACAGACTTCTTCAAGTCGAAGGAAGTGTGAGGTTTGATGACGTCAACAAATAGAGTGTTTCTAAAAACAGGTTTCTGTTCAGAACTGCTTGGACCTGGGACGCCTTCTGGATCAACCAAATCCATTTCAGCTTCTGGGTCAGAAACACTTGTTTGCTCTGTGTTGACCTCATCCTTTTCAGAAGCTGATTCATAATCGTTTACTTCTGAAACACTTGTCATCTCAGCAACATCTGGATCTGTCTGATGCTGTGCCGAGAACCTATAAATCATTGGGAAGTCTGCAGATGTCTTCCACATTTCAGATATTTCTGTAAAAATATTAGAAGTTATGTGTTATCATCAACCACAGTTTGCATATTATCTTAATTAGAATGACTTGTATACCATTGCAATATTGAATCTCATAAAGACCGTTGATATATTTACCTGATGGTCTGTCCACCTGGGGGATTTCAAGAGAAGCATTCATGCCCCCCTGGTCAATCCCACTGCTGCTCTCCACTTCTTCTTTTAAAGGCTCTGTTGGTTCTTTCAGAAGTTTAGAAAGCAGCACAGACTTCTTCAAGTCGAAGGAAGTGTGAGGTTTGATGACGTCAACAAATAGAGTGTTTCTAAAAACAGGTTTCTGTTCAGAACTGCTTGGACCTGGGACGCCTTCTGGATCAACCAAATCCATTTCAGCTTCTGGGTCAGAAACACTTGTTTGCTCTGTGTTGACCTCATCCGTTTCAGAAGCTGATTCATAATCATTTACTTCTGAAACACTTGTCATCTCAGCAACATCTGGATCTGTCTGATGCTGTGCCGAGAACCTATAAATCATTGGGAAGTCTGCAGATGTCTTCCACATTTCAGGTATTTCTGTAAAAATATTAGATGTTATGTGTTATAGTCAACCACAGTTTGCATATTATCTTAATTAGAATGACTTGTATACCATTGCAATATTGAATCTCATAAAGGCCGTTGATATATTTACCTGATGGTCTGTCCACCTGGGGGATTTCAGGAGAAGCATTCATGCCCCCCTGGTCAATCCCACTGCTGCTCTCCACTTCTTCTTTTAAAGGCTCTGTTGGTTCTTTCAGAAGTTTAGAAAGCAGCACAGACTTCTTCAAGTCGAAGGAAGTGTGAGGTTTGATGACGTGAACAAATAGAGTGTTTCTAAAAACAGGTTTCTGTTCAGAACTGCTTGGACCTGGGACGCCTTCTGGATCAACCAAATCCATTTCAGCTTCTGGGTCAGAAACACTTGTTTGCTCTGTGTTGACCTCATCCGTTTCAGAAGCTGATTCATAATCATTTACTTCTGAAACACTTGTCATCTCAGCAACATCTGGATCTGTCTGATGCTGTGCTGAGAACCTATAAATCATTGGGAAGTCTGCAGATGTCTTCCACATTTCAGGTATTTCTGTAAAAATATTAGATGTTATGTGTTATAGTCAACCACAGTTTGCATATTATCTTAATTAGAATGACTTGTATACCATTGCAATATTGAATCTCATAAAGACCGTTGATATATTTACCTGATGGTCTGTCCACCTGGGGGATTTCAGGAGAAGCATTCATGCCCCCCTGGTCAATCCCACTGCTGCTCTCCACTTCTTCTTTTAAAGGCTCTGTTGGTTCTTTCAGAAGTTTAGAAAGCAGCACAGACTTCTTCAAGTCGAAGGAAGTGTGAGGTTTGATGACGTCAACAAATAGAGTGTTTCTAAAAACAGGTTTCTGTTCAGAACTGCTTGGACCTGGGACGCCTTCTGGATCAACCAAATCCATTTCAGCTTCTGGGTCAGAAACACTTGTTTGCTCTGTGTTGACCTCATCCGTTTCAGAAGCTGATTCATAATCATTTACTTCTGAAACACTTGTCATCTCAGCAACATCTGGATCTGTCTGATGCTGTGCCGAGAACCTATAAATCATTGGGAAGTCTGCAGATGTCTTCCACATTTCAGGTATTTCTGTAAAAATATTAGATGTTATGTGTTATAGTCAACCACAGTTTGCATATTATCTTAATTAGAATGACTTGTATACCATTGCAATATTGAATCTCATAAAGACCGTTGATATATTTACCTGATGGTCTGTCCACCTGGGGGATTTCAGGAGAAGCATTCATGCCCCCCTGGTCAATCCCACTGCTGCTCTCCACTTCTTCTTTTAAAGGCTCTGTTGGTTCTTTCAGAAGTTTAGAAAGCAGCACAGACTTCTTCAAGTCGAAGGAAGTGTGAGGTTTGATGACGTGAACAAATAGAGTGTTTCTAAAAACAGGTTTCTGTTCAGAACTGCTTGGACCTGGGACGCCTTCTGGATCAACCAAATCCATTTCAGCTTCTGGGTCAGAAACACTTGTTTGCTCTGTGTTGACCTCATCCGTTTCAGAAGCTGATTCATAATCATTTACTTCTGAAACACTTGTCATCTCAGCAACATCTGGATCTGTCTGATGCTGTGCCGAGAACCTATAAATCATTGGGAAGTCTGCAGATGTCTTCCACATTTCAGGTATTTCTGTAAAAATATTAGATGTTATGTGTTATAGTCAACCACAGTTTGCATATTATCTTAATTAGAATGACTTGTATACCATTGCAATATTGAATCTCATAAAGACCGTTGATATATTTACCTGATGGTCTGTCCACCTGGGGGATTTCAGGAGAAGCATTCATGCCCCCCTGGTCAATCCCACTGCTGCTCTCCACTTCTTCTTTTAAAGGCTCTGTTGGTTCTTTCAGAAGTTTAGAAAGCAGCACAGACTTCTTCAAGTCGAAGGAAGTGTGAGGTTTGATGACGTGAACAAATAGAGTGTTTCTAAAAACAGGTTTCTGTTCAGAACTGCTTGGACCTGGGACGCCTTCTGGATCAACCAAATCCATTTCAGCTTCTGGGTCAGAAACACTTGTTTGCTCTGTGTTGACCTCATCCGTTTCAGAAGCTGATTCATAATCATTTACTTCTGAAACACTTGTCATCTCAGCAACATCTGGATCTGTCTGATGCTGTGCCGAGAACCTATAAATCATTGGGAAGTCTGCAGATGTCTTCCACATTTCAGATATTTCTGTAAAAATATTAAAAGTTATGTGTTATAGTCAACCACAGTTTGCATATTATCTTAATTAGAATGACTTGTATACCATTGCAATATTGAATCTCATAAAGACCGTTGATATATTTACCTGATGGTCTGTCCACCTGGGGGATTTCAGGAGAAGCATTCATGCCACCCTGGTCAATCCCACTGCTGTTCTCCACTTCTTCTTTTAAAGGCTCTGCTGGTTCTTTCAGAAGTTTAGAAAGCAGCACAGACTTCTTCAAGTCGAAGGAAGTGTGAGGTTTGATGACGTCAACAAATAGAGTGTTTCTAAAAACAGGTTTCTGTTCAGAACTGCTTGGACCTGGGACGCCTTCTGGATCAACCAAATCCATTTCAGCTTCTGGGTCAGAAACACTTGTTTGCTCTGTGTTGACCTCATCCGTTTCAGAAGCTGATTCATAATCATTTACTTCTGAAACACTTGTCATCTCAGCAACATCTGGATCTGTCTGATGCTGTGCCGAGAACCTATAAATCATTGGGAAGTCTGCAGATGTCTTCCACATTTCAGGTATTTCTGTAAAAATATTAGATGTTATGTGTTATAGTCAACCACAGTTTGCATATTATCTTAATTAGAATGACTTGTATACCATTGCAATATTGAATCTCATAAAGACCGTTGATATATTTACCTGATGGTCTGTCCACCTGGGGGATTTCAGGAGAAGCATTCATGCCCCCCTGGTCAATCCCACTGCTGCTCTCCACTTCTTCTTTTAAAGGCTCTGTTGGTTCTTTCAGAAGTTTAGAAAGCAGCACAGACTTCTTCAAGTCGAAGGAAGTGTGAGGTTTGATGACGTCAACAAATAGAGTGTTTCTAAAAACAGGTTTCTGTTCAGAACTGCTTGGACCTGGGACGCCTTCTGGATCAACCAAATCCATTTCAGCTTCTGGGTCAGAAACACTTGTTTGCTCTGTGTTGACCTCATCCGTTTCAGAAGCTGATTCATAATCGTTTACTTCTGAAACACTTGTCATCTCAGCAACATCTGGATCTGTCTGATGCTGTGCCGAGAACCTATAAATCATTGGGAAGTCTGCAGATGTCTTCCACATTTCAGGTATTTCTGTAAAAATATTAGATGTTATGTGTTATAGTCAACCACAGTTAGCATATTATCTTAATTAGAATGACTTGTATACCATTGCAATATTGAATCTCATAAAGACCGTTGATATATTTACCTGATGGTCTGTCCACCTGGGGGATTTCAGGAGAAGCATTCATGCCACCCTGGTCAATCCCACTGCTGTTCTCCACTTCTTCTTTTAAAGGCTCTGCTGGTTCTTTCAGAAGTTTAGAAAGCAGCACAGACTTCTTCAAGTCGAAGGAAGTGTGAGGTTTGATGACGTCAACAAATAGAGTGTTTCTAAAAACAGGTTTCTGTTCAGAACTGCTTGGACCTGGGACGCCTTCTGGATCAACCAAATCCATTTCAGCTTCTGGGTCAGAAACACTTGTTTGCTCTGTGTTGACCTCATCCGTTTCAGAAGCTGATTCATAATCATTTACTTCTGAAACACTGAGCAATTCGGGATCTGTCTCAGGCTGTGCCATGAACCCAAAAAGCTTTCCAAAGAAGGAGAAGAATTTGCCAATCATCGTCACTTCGGGAACTTCTGAAAAAAACATTGTAAGTATGATATGTTATCTCCAACCACATACTGCATAATTAGACTCACTAAGATTAGACTCTATCTTTTTGCAATATTGCATCTCAAATGCTCAAATGTTGACATTTACCTGTTGGGTTCCTGGCATCACTGATGTCGACCTCCAGACTTGCTGTAAACACAGGCTCCTGTTCAGAACTGCTTGGACCTGGGACACCTTCTGGATCAACCATATCCAATTCAGTTTCTGATGCAGGAACACTTGGAATCGTGAGACACAATTCCTCTGAATCAGTTGGATTATATCCAACCTCTGGAAAACAAAAACAATCGTTGACATCTTCAAACATTGATAAGACATGGATAATTAATATATATTACATAATTTATACATACGATTCTAGTGATTCTAGATTTGCGGGTGCATTTAGTGCAAGTAGTGTCAAGTGTCAAGTACATGTATGTATGCATAACAGTTAGGGCTGGGTGAATTGCCTTAAAATTTAAATCTTGATTAATTGAACATTTTAACTCGATTACGGTTAATGAATGATTATTTTATTTATTTATTTTATGCTTTTGAACTCATAGTTCACTGACAGGTTTTGGACAGTAAATACGCTCATATTACAAGTGAGAGATTTCTGAATGAAGGGTGCATTACTTGATTTTAAAATAATTGAAGTAAACACACTATCTACTATCAATGATTATTTATTGAACATCAAAGCTGAACAACTGAAATTAAAACACACATTGCCTAAAACCTGTCTCTGTGCCACCCACAGTCATCACTGCCACCAAGCCGACTAATCACAAAGCTTGCGCTACACGTTGTTGTGACGTGTAAATACATTTTTTTGAAAGGTGCGCGGGTACAGTATGCAAAGGCTGAACCCGACTGTACATGTGCCCTTGGCAGAAGTATAATATCAGAATAATATAATAAGTATAAATCATAATATAATGAGTATAATTCAGTCTTAACAGAGTGGGGTCACATGACGCCACACACGGTAGGGAAAGTAAATGAAAAAATTGACCTGAAAAAATTTGATCGATTATAGCATCTGAATTTCGATTACTTTTCGATTAATCGCCCAGCCCTAATAACAGTGTGTATGTTTGTAGCTTAAAGACTCCCATAATAACTATTTTTAACTGTTTCCACCTCCTCGAACATGCATTAAGATTTGAATGTCATGAAATAATTTGAATTATATATATATATATATATATACACATACATACATACACACACACAGTATATGTAAATAAGTCATAGTTTTGTGTGTTCACTAAGTTATATAAACTGTTGCATGAATATTATTTGTAATTTCAGTAATAAAAAATGCATGTCCCTATGTTCTGGTCAACATTGGTTATATAACTCTGATAGTGCTTTAAAATGTTTAAACAACATTTAGTAAAAGAATCAAATGTTTCCTATCACATTTCAGCATTTTACATTATTCTACATTAATAGAGTCAGTTCACTGTAAATTCTACATTAAAGATGTGATGACCTTTTAGTTATTTAGAAAATATTTCCAGTGTTTTCAATTAGATAAATAAATTCTGATGGCTGCAACACACTCCACAAAATATAACAGAAGCTAAATAAACAAGAAAATGTAATAAAAAAGCCAAATTAAACAGCCTAGAAACAGTATAACAATAAGTAGTTAAACTGGTGATATCATGAATGGTATAAAATGAGCATCTCAGTCACTGCAATCAAAGCTGGATTATATCTTAACACTTTGTGCCAAGTCAGGAGAGAATTATACATGTAATATCTTTTTTAACAACCTCTTCTGCTGAACACAAAACAAAGTATGTTGAAGAAAGCTATAATCACTGACCTCCATAGTAGGAAAAACAAATACTATGATTACAGATTTTACCTTTCTTCAAATTATCTTCTTTTGTGTTCAAAAGAAACAAACTCAAAAATCAGACAGTGAGTAAATAGTACATTTAAACTTTTAGGTGAACTATCCCCAAGTATCATGTCAGATAGGCCAAGTGTTTACAACGTTAACAGTTAGTATTAGTAATAGTATCCCCTAAGCCTAAGCAATCAGCATTGTAATTACAAGGAAAGTTGTTGTGAAAGCACCGTTAAACATGCTTCTGTTGTCCCACATTTCTGCAGTGTGTTGCAGCCAATCGTAATAAAAGTTTCATATTTCCACAATACAGATCATTTAGATTGAGGTAAAGTTGGTTTTTATATTCGCACATTTGTTCAATGATAAATTGTCCCTGTATTATTTACCACGGTACTTTGAATATTCGGTCTGAAATAACAGGTTAGTATGACTTTCAAAACAACATTAGCACTATTTAATTTACTGTGAACACTTGTATTTTGATAGTCATTGGCTGCTAATATGATTTTAATATTTAGAATTTGCAAAGAATATATTAATGAAATTATATTAGTATATATTATATACAGAGAAAGTCTGAATGTGTGAATATAAAACCAATTTTACCCCAATATCATTTAGACAGTGAAAACATTTGAGATATCCTTGTCACTTGAAAAAAAGTTACCTGTTTGGTTGTTGTCTTCCGTGGGTTCAGGAGGGGCATTCATGCCACCCTGATCCTCATAAGTGCAGTTGGAAACTTCAACATCCATATTCATATCTACAATTTGCAATTCAACATGAACTGTGAATGGAGTTTCTGAAGAGTGATTTAACTCGTCGTCGACGAAAACCATATTTCTCTGTTTACTCGCCATATCGTCTAGCATTAATATTGATAACTTACTGTACTGAACTGCTAACTCGAAATGAACTGAAGAAAATATTTTTGCTCGCGCATCATATTCTAACGTTCCACGTTCTACAGTTGCCATAGCAATGGAACGCGAGTTTGAGGGAGGAAGGGGGATATAATCCATTGCAGCAGCAGCGCCCAGCGATTCCGCCATTTTGGATCCATTGGATCTTATTGCTGTCGCGATGGCAAGCAGCTGCTTTGTTTTTATTCTCATATCAAAAAAGCACATTAAATATATGCTGAAATACAACCCGAAAGACGCCAGTACAATCACAAGACTGGCGATCATCAGCACTTTTAATAGTTTACAGGCTTAATGTGTAATATAATAACCCTTGTTTTCTTAAAACTCTGTACTTTAATAGTTTACGCTCGAGCATACAAATTAATATTGACATGTTAAATTAAAGTAACATAACTGTCAAAATGGGATGTTGATAACAGACTGACAGTAAAGTTTTTGTTGCAGTATTATATGTTATAATAGTATTTTTCCAGTCTTGCCAGTTAAAGAAAGACCAATAAAGCTTTTATGTAAAATATGTTAATATATTATATTATTATAAATATGTCTCCTGTATGGAGGACAAAACCTGCAAAAACAATAAATAAATACGCAAATATATATATATATAAATGAGTAAATAATTTAATAAATTCCTGCATAAATAAAACAATAAATAAATAAATATGCAAATAAATAAATGAACGTATATAAAAATCCACAAATTCCTGCATAAACATATAAATAATTAATAGTGCTGGCAGGTAAGTAGTTAAATAAATTAAAGAGAGTGTCTGTCAGTTATCAGAAGGCGGTCTTTATGTCATTTTTGAATGGCCTCTGATGATTGACTCATTAGCATGTTGACCTTAGGAAAAGTAACTATGTTCAAGTATAAATAAATGTTTGAGAGGTGGGGGGTGGTGGAGGGGGTATACACTTTCAGTTTAGTATTTACTTATTCGCCCAACATTCTTGTAATTGTTTTAATTATTTACCTGCCCGCGCTATGAATAATTTTTATATTTATTTATGCAGAAATTTGTGGATTTGTATATACATTAATTTAATTATTTGCATATTTATTTATTTATTATTATATTTATGCAGGAATTTATGGGTTTATTTACTCATTATTTATACATTTGCATATTTATTTATTTATCATTTTATTTATGCAGGAATGTATGGGTTTATTTACTCATTTATTTTTATATTTGCGTATTTATTTATTGTTTTTGCAGGTTTCGTCCTCCTATGATGCTTACAAATGTGAATATATAATATGTGGAATTGTAAATACCTTTCTGTAATATTATTTTTATTATTATTGTTATTTTATAGGTCTATGTAGTCTATATATTTAATAACGCAAGTGAAAATAACTTCTACAATAATGATATTACAATGGCAATAGTTAGGTAGTTTTAATGCAAGGTCACGCACAAACAGGCGTGCAGTTCACGTGACGCGCGCTCTTAATTGACGTAGTAAATGTGACTGATTTGCTAAAACATCCAGTAGCGTGTTTTAATGTCGTGTGTTCTCTGTAGACTAGACTTTATAAGAGCTGTAAAGACGGCTATTCGTGGCAACCGAGTATTTGATGGGGAGAGATTCACGTTTGGTAAGTTTTCGTTTATTTAATTGTACGCGCGGTCGAACCACGCAATTGAAATGGGGTTTATGGGGTTGATTAATTGAGCTGTTAAACTGTTTAGTTTTGGTAGGTCCAGTCATTGAAGTAAATGTTGTTTTATATTCGCACTTTCGTTCAGTGACAACTTGTGACATGCGCCCTATATTGTTTACCATGGTACTTTGAATATGGTCTGAAATAACATGCAAGCCAGTGGTGTAGTCCTAAAAAAAAAGTGGTGTACTATTACCCACCCAACCCAAATATTAAAAGTAGGCAAAGAAACGACGAAACAATTTATTTATATATATATATATATATATATATATATATATATATATATATATATATATATATATATATATATATGTATATATATATATATATGTATATATATATATATGTATATATATATATATGTATATATATATATATATATATATATATATATATATGTATATATATATATATATGTATATATATATATATATATATATATATATATATATATATATATATATATATATAAATAACTTTTTTTTTTTTTAACATAAGTTACCTGTAACTATTGAAAGAAAAAACAAATACTATGGAAGTTAATGATTACAGGTTTCCAGCTTTCTTCAAAATATCTTCTTTTGTGTTAAACAAAATAAAAAAAAAACAAGTAAAGGATGACAATTTTACTTTTTTTGAATGAATTATCCATTAAAAAAGGAAAAATATTTAAACAAATTTGTTCATTTTAAAGTGAGATGCTAATAGCCTAATCCTATTCAATGATTTACGCTTAGCTAGTAGTGCCCCCAGCAGACCCGGACCCGGCCTATAATTAATATAACAATCAAATATATATTTTTTTTTATCAGGAAAATAAAAAGTTTTTTCTTCAAAAACTCAAATACTAGTCTATACTCAAGTATTTTTCCATGTTTTAAATAGAACTGCCACTTTTATAATTTAAAATGGCATAAATATAAACATATTAAAAAATGTACAGGCTAATTTACATATTTCACGATCTTGATATAAGTCATAATAGGAAATAATTTTTAACAAGATACAACACATAATGTTTCATTCTGATATGCAGTTAAAATGAGTACATTCACTGAGTGCTTCTGTCACTGTGTTTAATCCTGTGCATGAATGTATGATATATATAATGCCACATGCACTGTAATGTGTTTTATAATCATAGTTAATTAATAAATGTTCGTTAAGAGTTGCATTTTTGCTGGAGGAAACAGCTCTGATGATGAGGGAAGCGCCAAGGAAACAGTAGATAGGGAAACCCGATTGGTACATGTGATTCAAGTGTTTCTATAGCAAAGAACTGCGAATATGCAGATATTATAGCAATCTATAGATAAACACACCTTCTGCTCTCACTCTGCAAAGCTGTGGTTTGCTGATTAAACGAAAAACGAGTTGAAAACGGAGGAGCGGATCAGCGGAAGTCTGCCGCCGTTTTCATATCAAATTTAAAGGGGACTAAGGTGATCATTTAGTAGTGTACAGTTCATGAGGAAATCGCAAAACATTTCGAGGGACTGAATAAAAATATAGGGGGCTAAAACGATGCCCATGCTTTTTTAAAATAGTTTTACCTCAGTGTTTCAGCGAGACATCATTTAGTTGACTTGTCGTCGTTATTGAAAAACTCCCGAAATTTTCTCACAGCTGCTGCGGTCGTCAGGGGGCGGGGAATGCCGCAAATTAAACAAAAATCCACTGATTGCAACAAATAAGATGCAAGTAAAAAAAAAACATTTGGTATACAGTTAAAGGGGATGCGAATACACGTAAATTAGGGAAGTCTAATCAGAAAAACAAGTGAGTATACCGAGGGTATACGCAATTATTGATCCTCAGAAGTCGTAATACCCAAACAGCTCATGGAAAAAAGTAGGCATACTGAGTATACGTGCGTATAGCCCCGACTACACCACTGGTCCAGGATCAACATTAGTGAATTTACACTATAATTAAATGATGATGGTCCAGGATCAACATTAGTGAATTTACACTATAATTAAATGATGATGGTCCAGGATCAACATTAGTGAATTTACACTGTATTGAAATGATGATGGTCCAGGATCAACATTAGTGAATTTACGCTGTCATTAAATGATGATGATGGTCCAGGATCAACATAAGTGAATTTACACTGTGATTAAATGATGATGGTCCAGGATAAAGTTTAGCGAATTTACACGGTATTTAAATGATGATGATGGTCCAGGATCAACATTAGTGAATTTACACTGTATTTAAATGATGATGATGGTCCAGGATCAACATTAGTGAATTTACACTATAATTAAATGATGATGGTCCAGGATCAACATTAGTGAATTTACACTGTATTGAAATGATGATGGTCCAGGATCAACATTAGTGAATTTACACTGTATTTAAATGATGATGGTCCAGGATCAACATTAGTGAATTTACACTATAATTAAATGATGATGGTCCAGGATCAACATTAGTGAATTTACACTATAATTAAATGATGATGGTCCAGGATCAACATTAGTGAATTTACACTGTGTTGAAATGATGATGGTCCAGGATCAACATTAGTGAATTTACACTGTATTTAAATGATGATGGTCCAGGATCAACATTAGTGAATTTACACTATAATTAAATGATGATGGTCCAGGATCAACATTAGTGAATTTACATTGTATTTAAATTATGAAGGTCCAGGATCAACATTAGTGAATTTACACTATAATTAAATGATGATGGTCCAGGATCAACATTAGTGAATATACACTGTAATTAAATGATGATGGTCCAGGACCAACATTAGTGAATTTACACTGTATTTAAATTATGATGATGGTCCAGGATCAACAATAGTGAATTTACACTGTAATTTAATGATGATGGTCCAGGATCGACATTAGTGAGTTTACACTGTAATTAAATGATGATGATGGTCCAGGATCAACATTACTGAATTTACATTGTAATTAAATGATGATGGTCCAGGATCAACATTAGTGAATTTACACTGTAATTAAATGATGAGGATGGTCCAGGATCAACATTAGTGAATTTACACTGTAGTTAAATGATGATGGTCCAGGACCAACATTAGTGAATTAACACTGTATTTAAATGATGATGATGGTCCAGGATCAACAATAGTGAATTTACACTGTAATTAAATAATAATGGTGGTCCAGGATCAACATTAGTGAAGTTACACTGTAATTAAATAATAATGGTGGTCCAGGATCAACATTAGTGAAGTTACACTGTATTTAAATGATGATGATGGTACAGGATCAACATTAGTGAATTTACACTGTATTTAAATGATGATGATGGTCCAGGATCAACATTAGTGAATTTACACTATAAATAAATGATGATGGTCCAGGATCAACAATAGTGAATTTACACTGTGATTAAATGATGATGGTCTAGGATAAAGTTTAGCAAATTTACACAGTATTTAAATGATGATGATGGTCCAGGATCAACATTATCGAATTTACACTGTGTTTAAATGATGATGGTCGAGGATCAACATTAGTGAATTTACACTTTATTTAAATGATGATGATGGTCCAGGATCAACAATAGTGAATTTACACTGTATTTAAATAATGATGGTGGTCCAGGATCAACATTAGTGAATTTACACTGTAATTTATTGATGATGGTCCAGGATCAACATTACTGAATTTACATTGTAATGAAATGATGATGGTCCAGGATCAACATTAGTGAATTTACACTGTAATTAAATGATGATGATGGTCCAGGATCAACATAAGTGAATTTACACTGTGATTAAATGATGATGATGGTCCTGGATCAACATTAGTGAATTTACACTATAATTAAATGATGATGGTCCAGGATCAACATTAGTGAATTTACACTGTATTTAAATGATGATGGTCCAGGATCAACATTAGTGAATTTACACTGTATTTAAATGATGATGATGGTCCTGGATCAACATTAGTGAATTTACACTGTATTTAAATGATGATGATGGTCCTGGATGAACATTAGTGAATTTACACTATAATTAAATGATGATGGTCCAGGATCAACATTAGTGAATTTACACTGTATTTAAATGATGATGGTCCAGGATCAACATTAGTGAATTTACACTGTATTTAAATGATGATGATGGTCCTGGATCAACATTAGTGAATTTACACTATAATTAAATGATGATGGTCCAGGATCAACATTAGTGAATTTACACTGTATTTAAATGATGATGATGGTCCAGGATCAACATTAGTGAATTTACACTGTATTTAAATGATGATGGTCCAGGATCAACATTAGTGAATTTACACTGTATTTAAATGATGATGGTCCAGGATCAACATTAGTGAATTTACACTGTATTTAAATGATGATGGTCCAGGATCAACATTAGTGAATTTACACTATAATTAAATGATGATGGTCCAGGATCAACATTAGTGAATATACACTGTAATTAAATGATGATGGTCCAGGAACAACATTAGTGAATTTACACTGTAGTTAAATGATGATGGTCCAGGACCAACATTAGTGAATTTACACTGTATTTAAATGATGATGATGGTCTAGGTTCAACAATAGTGAATTTACACTGTATTTAAATAATAATGGTGGTCCAGGATCAACATTAGTGAATTTACACTGTAATTAAATGATGATGGTCCAGGATCAACATTAGTGAATTTACACTGTATTTAAATGATGATGATGGTCCAGGATCAACATTAGTGAGTTTACACTATAAATAAATGATGATGGTCCAGGATCCACATTAGTGATTTTACACTGTAATTAAATGATGATGATGGTCCAGGATCAACATTACTGAATTTACATTGTAATGAAATGATGATGGTCCAGGATCAACATTAGTGAATTTACACTGTAATTAAATAATGATGATGGTCCAGGACCAACATTAGTGAGTTTACACTGTGATTAAATGATGATGGTCTAGGATAAAGTTTAGCAAATATACACGGTATTTAAATGATGATGATGGTCCAGGATCAACATTATCGAATTTACACTGTATTTAAATGATGATGGTCCAGGATCAACAATAGTGAATTTACACTGTATTTAAATGATGATGATGGTCCAGGATCAACATTAGTGAATATACACTGTGATTCAACGATGATGGTGCAGGATACTCATTAGTGAATTTACACTGTGTTTAAATGATGATGGTCGAGGATCAACATTAGTGAATTTACACTATAATTAAATGATGATGGTCCAGGATCAACATTAGTGAATATACACTGTAATTAAATGATGATGGTCCAGGATCAACATTAGTGAATTTACACCGTAGTTAAATGATGATGGTCCAGGACCAACATTAGTGAATTTACACTGTATTTAAATGATGATGATGGTCCAGGATCAACAATAGTGAATTTACACTGTATTTAAATAATGATGGTGGTCCAGGATCAACATTAGTGAATTTACACTGTAATTTAATGATGATGGTCCAGGATCAACATTAGTGAATTTACATTGTATTTAAATGATGATGATGGTCCAGGATCAACATTAGTGAATTTACACTGTATTTAAATGATGATGATGGTCCAGGCTCAACCTTAGTGAATTTACACTATAAATAAATGATGATGGTCCAGGATCAACAATAGTGAATTTACACTGTAATTAAATGATGATGAAGGTCCAGGATCAACATTACTGAATTTACATTGTAATGAAATGATGATGGTCCAGGATCAACATTAGTGAATTTACACGGTATTTAAATGATGATGATGGTCCAGGATCAACATTAGTGAATTTACACTGTATTTAAATGATGATGGTCCAGGATCAACATTAGTGAATTTACACTGTATTTAAATGATGATGGTCCAGGATCAACATTAGTGAATTTACACTATAATTAAATGATGATGGTCCAGGATCAACATTAGTGAATTTACACTGTATTTAAATTATGATGGTCCAGGATCAACATTAGTGAATTTACACTATAATTAAATGATGATGGTCCAGGATCAACATTAGTGAATATACACTGTAATTAAATGATGATGGTCCAGGATCAACAATAGT
This sequence comes from Danio kyathit, assembly GCA_903798195.1. Taxonomy (NCBI): domain Eukaryota; kingdom Metazoa; phylum Chordata; class Actinopteri; order Cypriniformes; family Danionidae; genus Danio; species Danio kyathit. The sequence continues at coordinate 26,961,361 of LR812520.1, forward strand.
GAATTTAAACTGTATTTAAATAATGATGGTGGTCTAGGATCAACATTAGTGAATTTACACTGTAGTTAAATGATGATGATGGTCCAGGATCAATATTAGTGAATTTACACTGTAATTAAATGATGATGATGGTCCAGGATCAACATTAGTGAATTTACACTATAATTAAATGATGATGGTCCAGGATCAACATTAGTGAATTTACACTGTATTGAAATGATGATGGTCCAGGATCAACATTAGTGAATTTACACTGTAATTAAATGATGATGATGGTCCAGGATCAACATTACTGAATTTACATTGTAATGAAATGATGATGGTCCAGGATCAACATTAGTGAGTTTACACTGTGATTAAATGATGATGATGGTCCAGGACCAACATTAGTGAGTTTACACTGTGATTAAATGATGATGGTCTAGGATAAAGTTTAGCAAATATACACGGTATTTAAATGATGATGATGGTCCAGGATCAACATTATCGAATTTACACTGTATTTAAATGATGATGGTCCAGGATCAACAATAGTGAATTTACACTGTATTTAAATGATGATGATGGTCCAGGATCAACATTAGTGAATATAAACTGTGAATCAACGATGATGGTGCAGGATACTCATTAGTGAATTTACACTGTGTTTAAATGATGATGGTCGAGGATCAACATTAGTGAATTTACACTATAATTAAATGATGATGGTCCAGGATCAACATTAGTGAATATACACTGTAATTAAATGATGATGGTCCAGGATCAACATTAGTGAATTTACACCGTAGTTAAATGATGATGGTCCAGGACCAACATTAGTGAATTTACACTGTATTTAAATGATGATGATGGTCCAGGATCAACAATAGTGAATTTACACTGTATTTAAATAATGATGGTGGTCCAGGATCAACATTAGTGAATTTACATTGTAATTTAATGATGATGGTCCAGGATCAACATTAGTGAATTTACATTGTATGTAAATGATGATGATGGTCCAGGATCAACATTAGTGAATTTACACTGTATTTAAATGATGATGATGATGATGGTCCAGGCTCAACCTTAGTGAATTTACACTATAAATAAATGATGATGGTCCAGGATCAACAATAGTGAATTTACACTGTAATTAAATGATGATGAAGGTCCAGGATCAACATTACTGAATTTACATTGCAATGAAATGATGATGGTCCAGGATCAACATTAGTGAATTTACACGGTATTTAAATGATGATGATGGTCCAGGATCAACATTAGTGAATTTACACTGTATTTAAATGATGATGGTCCAGGATCAACATTAGTGAATTTACACTGTATTTAAATGATGATGGTCCAGGATCAACATTAGTGAATTTACACTGTATTTAAATGATGATGGTCCAGGATCAACATTAGTGAATTTACACTATAATTAAATGATGATGGTCCAGGATCAACATTAGTGAATTTACACTGTATTTAAATTATGATGGTCCAGGATCAACATTAGTGAATTTACACTATAATTAAATGATGATGGTCCAGGATCAACATTAGTGAATATACACTGTAATTAAATGATGATGGTCCAGGATCAACAATAGTGAATTTAAACTGTATTTAAATAATGATGGTGGTCTAGGATCAACATTAGTGAATTTACACTGTAGTTAAATGATTATGGTCCTGGATCAACTTTAGTGAATTTACACTGTATTTAAATGATGATGATGGTCCAGGATCAATATTAGTGAATTTACACTGTAATTAAATGATGATGATGGTCCAGGATCAACATTAGTGAATTTACACTATAATTAAATGATGATGGTCCAGGATCAACATTAGTGAATTTACACTATAATTAAATGATGATGGTCCAGGATCAACATTAGTGAATTTACACTGTATTGAAATGATGATGGTCCAGGATCAACATTAGTGAATTTACACTGTAATTAAATGATGATGATGGTCCAGGATCAACATAAGTGAATTTACACTGTGATTAAATGATGATGGTCCAGGATAAAGTTTAGCGAATTTACACGGTATTTAAATGATGATGATGGTCCAGGATCAACATTAGTGAATTTACACTGTATTTAAATGATGATGATGGTCCTGGATCAACATTAGTGAATTTACACTATAATTAAATGATGATGGTCCAGGATCAACATTAGTGAATTTACACTGTATTTAAATGATGATGGTCCAGGATCAACATTAGTGAATTTACACTGTATTTAAATGATGATGATGGTCCTGGATCAACATTAGTGAATTTACACTATAATTAAATGATGATGGTCCAGGATCAACATTAGTGAATTTACACTGTATTTAAATGATGATGATGGTCCAGGATCAACATTAGTGAATTTACACTGTATTTAAATGATGATGGTCCAGGATCAACATTAGTGAATTTACACTGTATTTAAATGATGATGGTCCAGGATCAACATTAGTGAATTTACACTGTATTTAAATGATGATGGTCCAGGATCAACATTAGTGAATTTACACTATAATTAAATGATGATGGTCCAGGATCAACAATAGTGAATTTACACTGTATTTAAATAATAATGGTGGTCCAGGATCAACATTAGTGAATTTACACTGTAATTAAATGATGATGGTCCAGGATCAACATTAGTGAATTTACACTGTATTTAAATGATGATTATGGTCCAGGATCAACATTAGTGAATTTACACTGTATTTAAATGATGATGATGGTCCAGGATCAACATTAGTGAGTTTACACTATAAATAAATGATGATGGTCCAGGATCCACATTAGTGATTTTACACTGTAATTAAATGATGATGATGGTCCAGGATCAACATTACTGAATTTACATTGTAATGAAATGATGATGGTCCAGGATCAACATTAGTGAATTTACACTGTAATTAAATAATGATGATGGTCCAGGACCAACATTAGTGAGTTTACACTGTGATTAAATGATGATGGTCTAGGATAAAGTTTAGCAAATATACACGGTATTTAAATGATGATGATGGTCCAGGATCAACATTATCGAATTTACACTGTATTTAAATGATGATGGTCCAGGATCAACAATAGTGAATTTACACTGTATTTAAATGATGATGATGGTCCAGGATCAACATTAGTGAATATACACTGTGAATCAACGATGATGGTGCAGGATACTCATTAGTGAATTTACACTGTGTTTAAATGATGATGGTCGAGGATCAACATTAGTGAATTTACACTATAATTAAATGATGATGGTCCAGGATCAACATTAGTGAATATACACTGTAATTAAATGATGATGGTCCAGGATCAACATTAGTGAATTTACACCGTAGTTAAATGATGATGGTCCAGGACCAACATTAGTGAATTTACACTGTATTTAAATGATGATGATGGTCCAGGATCAACAATAGTGAATTTACACTGTATTTAAATAATGATGGTGGTCCAGGATCAACATTAGTGAATTTACATTGTAATTTAATGATGATGGTCCAGGATCAACATTAGTGAATTTACATTGTATTTAAATGATGATGATGGTCCAGGATCAACATTAGTGAATTTACACTGTATTTAAATGATGATGATGGTCCAGGCTCAACCTTAGTGAATTTACACTATAAATAAATGATGATGGTCCAGGATCAACAATAGTGAATTTACACTGTAATTAAATGATGATGAAGGTCCAGGATCAACATTACTGAATTTGCATTGCAATGAAATGATGATGGTCCAGGATCAACATTAGTGAATTTACACGGTATTTAAATGATGATGATGGTCCAGGATCAACATTAGTGAATTTACACTGTATTTAAATGATGATGGTCCAGGATCAACATTAGTGAATTTACACTATAAATAAATGATGATGGTCCAGGATCAACAATAGTGAATTTACACTGTAATTAAATGATGATGAAGGTCCAGGATCAACATTACTGAATTTGCATTGCAATGAAATGATGATGGTCCAGGATCAACATTAGTGAATTTACACGGTATTTAAATGATGATGATGGTCCAGGATCAACATTAGTGAATTTACACTGTATTTAAATGATGATGGTCCAGGATCAACATTAGTGAATTTACACTGTATTTAAATGATGATGGTCCAGGATCAACATTAGTGAATTTACACTATAATTAAATGATGATGGTCCAGGATCAACATTAGTGAATTTACACTGTATTTAAATTATGATGGTCCAGGATCAACATTAGTGAATTTACACTATAATTAAATGATGATGGTCCAGGATCAACATTAGTGAATATACACTGTAATTAAATGATGATGGTCCAGGATCAACAATAGTGAATTTAAACTGTATTTAAATAATGATGGTGGTCTAGGATCAACATTAGTGAATTTACACTGTATTTAAATGATGATGATGGTCCAGGATCAACATTAGTGAATTTACACTGTAATTAAATGATGATGATGGTCCAGGATCAACATTAGTGAATTTACACTATAATTAAATGATGATGGTCCAGGATCAACATTAGTGAATTTACACTGTATTTAAATGATGATGGTCCAGGATCAACATTAGTGAATTTACACTGTAATTAAATGATGATGATGGTCCAGGATCAACATTACTGAATTTACATTGTAATGAAATGATGATGGTCCAGGATCAACATAGTGAGTTTACACTGTGATTAAATGATGATGATGGTCCAGGACCAACATTAGTGAGTTTACACTGTGATTAAATGATGATGGTCTAGGATAAAGTTTAGCAAATATACACGGTATTTAAATGATGATGATGGTCCAGGATCAACATTATCGAATTTACACTGTATTTTAAATGATGATGGTCCAGGATCAACAATAGTGAATTTACACTGTATTTAATGATGATGATGGTCCAGGATCAACATTAGTGAATATAAACTGTGAATCAACGATGATGTGCAGGATTACTCATTAGATGAATTTACACTGTGTTTAAATGATGATGGTCCGAGATCAACATTAGTGAATTTACACTATAATTAATGATGATGGTCCAGGATCACATTAGTGAATATACACTGATATTAAATGATGATGGTCCAGGATCAACATAGTGAATTTACACTAAGTTTAAATGATGATGGTCCAGGATCAACATTAGTCAATTTACACTGTATTTAAATGTTTATGAGTGTCCAGGATCAACATTAGTGAATATACACTGTATTTAAATGATGATGATGGTCCAGGATCAACATTAGCGAATTTACACTGTATTTAAATGATGATGATGGTCCAGGATCAACATTAGTGAATTTACACTGTAATTGAATGATGATGGTCCAGGATCAACTTTAGCGAATTTACACTGTAATTAAATGATGATGGTCCAGGATCAACATTAGTGAATTTACACTGTATTTAAATAATGATGATGGTCCAGGATCAACATTAGTGAATTTACACTGTATTTAAATGATGATGATGGTCCAGGATCAACATTAGTGAATTTACACTATATTTAAATGATGATGGTCCAGGATCAACATTAGTAAATTTACACTGTATTTAAATGATGATGGTCCAGGATCAACAATAGTGAATTTACACTGTATTTAAATGTTGATGGTCCAGGATCAACTTTAGCGAATTTACACTGTAATTAAATGATGATGGTCCAGGATCAACATTGGTGAATTTACATTGTAATTAAATGATTATGGTCCAGGATCAACATTAGCGAATTTACACTGTATTTAAATGATGATGATGGTCCAGGATCAACATTAGTGAATTTACACTGTATTTAAATAATGATGGTCCTGGATCAACTTTAGCGAATTTACACTATATTTAAATTATGATGATGGTCCAGTATCACCATTAGTGAATTTGTACTGTAATTAAATGATGATGGTCCAGGATCAACATTAGTGAATTTACACTGTATTTAAATGTTTATGATGGTCCAGGATGATTCATTCATTCATTTACTTGTCAGCTTTGTCCCTTGCGGGGTCGCCACAGCGGAATGAACCACCAACTTATCCAGCACGATTTTACGCAGCAGATGCCCTTCTAGCCGCAACCCATCTCTGGGAGCTTCCACACACACATTCACACTCATACACTATGGACAATTTAGCTTACCCAATTCACCTGTAATGCATGTCTTTGGACTGTGGGGGAAAACGGAGCACCCGGAGGAAACCCACGCAAACGCAGGGAGAACATGCAAACTCACAGAAACGCCAACTGACCCAGCCCAGCCGAGGTTCGAACCTGCGACCCAGCGACGTTCTTGCTGTGAGGCAACAGCACTACCTACTGCGCCACTGCGTTGCCCATGGTCCAGGATCAACATTAGTGAATTTACACTGTAGTTAGATGATGATGGTCCAGGATTAACATTATTGAATTTACACTGTATTTAAATAATGATGATGGTCCAGGATCAACTTTAGTGAATTTACACTGTATTTAAATGATGATGATGGTCCAGAATCAACATTAGTGACTTTTCACAGTAATTAAGTGATGTTGGTAGAGGATCAACATTAGCAACCTTACACTGTATTTAAATGATTATGACGATGGTCCAGAATCCACAATAGTTAGTTTACACTGTACTTAAATGATGATGGTCCAGGATCAACATTAGTGAATTTACACTGTATTTAAATGATGATGATGGTCCAGGATCAATAATAATGAATTTACACTGTATTTAAATGATGATGATGGTCCCTGATCAACATTAGGGACTTTTCACAGTAATTAAGTGATGGTGGTAGAGGATCAACATTAGCAACCTTACACTGTATTTAAATGTTTATGATGTTCCAGGATCAACATTTGTGAATGTACACTGTATTTAAATAATGATGATGGTCCAGGATCAACACTAGTGAATTTACACTGTAATTAAATGATGATGGTCTAGGATCAACATTAGGGAATTTACACTGTATTTAAATTATGTTGATGATCCGGGATCAACAATAGTGAATTTACACTGTATTTAAATAATGATGATGGTCCAGGATCAACATTAGTGAATTTACACTGTACTTAAATGATGATGATGGTCCAGGATCAACATTAGTGAATTTACACTGTAAATAAATGATTATGGTCTAGGATCAACATTAGGGAATTTACACTGTATTTAAATTATGTTGATGGTCCGGGATCAACAATAGTGAATTTACACTGTATTTAAATAATGATGATGGTCCAGGATCAACATTAGTGAATTTACACTGTACTTAAATGATGATGATGATGGTCCAGGATCAACATTAGTGAATTTACACTGTATTTAAATTATGTTGATGGTCCGGGATCAACAATAGTGAATTTACACTGTATTTAAATGATGATGATGGTCCAGGATCAACATTAGTGAATTTACACTTTATTTAAATGATGATGATGGTCTAGGATCAACATTAGTGAATTTACACTGTATTTAAATGATGATGATGGTCCAGGATCAACAATAGTGAATTTACACTGCGTTTAAATGATGATTGTCCAGGATCAACATTAGTGAATTTACACTGTATTAAAATGATGATGGTCCAGGATTAACATTAGTGAATTTACACTTTATTTAAATGATGATGATGGTCCAGGATCAACATTAGTGAATTTACACTGTAATTAAATTATGTTGATGGTCTAGGATCAACAATAGTGAATTTACACTGTATTAAAATGATGATGATGGTCCAGGATCAACATTAGTGACTTTTCACTGTAATTAAGTGATGGTGGTAGAGGATCAACATTAGCAACCTTACACTGTATTTAAATGTTTATGATGTTCCAGGATCAACATTAGTGAATTTACACTATAATTAAATGATGATGGTCCAGGATCAACTTTAGTGAATTTACTCTGTATTTAAATGATGGTAATCCAGGATCAACATTAGTGATTTTATATTGTATTAAATGTTTATGATGGTCCAGGATCAAAATTAGTGAATTTACACTGTATTTAAATAATGATGATGGTCCAGGATCAACATTAGTGAATTTACACAGTATTTAAATGATGATGATGATGATGGTCCAGGATCAACTTTAGCGAATATACACTGTATTTAAATGATGATGGTCCAGGATCAACATTAGTGAATTTACACTGTATTTTTTTGGAGGGGGAGTATAGAGAGGAAAGTGTGTGGAGCAGAGAGAGGGGAAGGATCAGCATAGAACCTTATGGTGGGAATCGAACTCGGGTCACCGTGAACACCAGATTTTTTAATGATGATGACCCAGGATCAACACTAGGGAATTTATACTGTATTTTGACGGTTTTCAAGAGATGGGTTGCAGCTGGAAGGGCATCCCCTGCTTAAAACATGTGCCGAATAAGTTGGCAGTTCATTCTGCTGTGGCAACCCCAGATCAATAAAGGGACTAAGCCGAAAATAAAATGAATGAATGAATAAATGAAGACGGTCCAGGATCAGCATTAGTGAATTTACACTGTAATTTAATGTTTACGATGGTCTAGGGCAGGGTTGCCCAAACTCGTTCCTGGTGGGCCGGTGTCCTGCATTGTTTAGCTCCAACTTCCTTCAACACACCTCTATGGAAGTTTTTGATACCTTGATAGAGCTTGATTAGCAGCTTCAGGTGTGTTTAATTGGGGTTGGAACTAAAATATGCAGGACACCGGCCCTCCAGGACCGAGTTTGGGCACCGCTGGTCTAGGATCATTCATTCATTCATTTTCTTTTTGACTTAGTCCCTTTATTAATCTGGGGTCGCCACAGCGGAATGAACCGGCATGTCTTTGGACAGTGGGGGAAACCAGAGCACCCAGAGGAAACCCACGCGTACGCGGGGAGAACATGCAAACTCCACACAGAAACGCCAACTGACCCAGCCGATGCTTCTTGCTGTGAGACGACAGCACTACCTATTGCGCCACCATGTCACTAGTCCAGGATCAACATTAGTGAATTTACACTGTATTTAAATGTTTAAGATGGTCCAGGATCAACATTAGTGAATTTACACTGTAATTAAATAATGATGGTCCAGTATAAACTTTAGCAAATTTACACTGTATTTTCTAGGGGAGTTTCACCTTTAATTGTTAGGACAGTAGAGAGTACAGAGAGGAAAGTGTGTGGAGCAGAGAGAGGGGAAGGATCAGCATAGGACCTCAAGGTGGGAATCAATCTCAGGTCGCCATGAACACCAGAGTGTCATGTGTCAACACCCTAACCACAACACCATTGGTGCTGACAATTTACACTGTAATTAAATGATGATTTTCTAGGATCTACATTAGCGAATTTAAACTGTTTTTAAAAGATGATGATGGTCGAGGATCAACATTTGTGAATTTACATTGTATTTTTTTTTTAAGGTTTTTCACCTTTAATTGATAGGACAGTAGAGAGTATAGACAGGAAAAAGCGGGGAGCAGAGAGAGGAAAAGGATCAGCATTGGACCTTGAGGTGGGAATCGAACTTGGGTCACTGTGACAGGGGCGCAAAAAAACTTTATGCTAAACGCTTGATAGTCATAAATTTATGGAATCAAAAGATTTAATTTTTATTCACTGCATTTAAATATTGATTAAAGTTACTGTAGTTACTTAGTGGCGGGCAACGCAGTGGCGCAGTAGGTAGTGCTGTTGCCTCACAGCAAGAACGTCGCTGGGTCGCAGGTTCGAACCTCAGCTGGGCTGGGTCAGTTGGCGTTTCTGTGTGGAGTTTGCATGTTCTCCCTGCGTTTGCGTGGGTTTCCTCCGGGTGCTCCGGTTTCCCCCACAGTCCAAAGACATGCAGTACAGGTGAATTGGGTAAGCTAAATTGTCCATAGTGTATGAGTGTGACTGTGTGTGTGGAAGTTCCCAGACATGGGTTGCGGCTGGAAGGGCATCTGCTGCGTAAAATCGTGCTGGATAAGTTGGTGGTTCATTCCGCTGTGGCGACCCCGCAAGGGACAAAGCCGACAAGAAAATGAATGAATGAATGAATAGTTACATAGTGAAGAGCAGCAAATGAATGTCAGTTTGATCCACTGTTTTGTTTGATAACAGAGGTGTGACTTTAAGAATGCACATAATGAAAACATTAGTTTTGTTTATGCTCATTTAAGAAAATAGTAGCTGTGTTTAAAATCAAACATTTTAAGACAGACAAGTTTAAATATTATTAAGTGTATTTGTTTGTTCACACACCCGAATCTCAAAGTATCCGCATTCTAAAGTCTGCTTATTAATTTAATTAAAGAAATAAAAATTGGTGTAACAATATGTTGATGTTTGAGAAAGTAAAATTTTTGCTTTCTATAACATTATTATTTATAATGTTATATAATACTATATTGGTGATGCAGTGGCACAGTAGGTAGTGCTGTTGCCTCACAGCAAGAAAGTCGCTGGTTCAAGCCTCGGCTGGGTCAATTGGCGTTTATGTGTGGAGTTTGCATGTTCTCCCTGCGTTCGCGTGGGTTTCCTCCGGGTGCTCCGGTTTCCCCCACAGTCCATAGACATGTGGTACAGGTGAATTGGGTAGGCTAAATTGTCCATACTGTATGAGTGTGTATGAATGTTTCCCAGAGATGGGTTGCAGCTGGAAAGGCATTCACTGCGTAAAACATATGCTGTATAAGTTGGCGGTTCATTCTGCTGTGGCGACCCTGGATTAATAAAGGGACTAAGCTGAAAAGAAAATGAATGATTACTATATTATTTGGAACATAGCAGATACCATTTTGGTCTCTTCCTGACACGCCTTCATAATGTGCCAGTTTGGTTTGGTCTTCAAAACGTCCTCGCCATGTTTGCCAAAACGAATATGGGAATCATAAAATAATGTTGCAGGGACGTTATGTGGAACGTCGCAGCAACTTTTATGGTTCCTTCCTGTTATGTCTTCTTAATGTGCCAGTTTGGTCTTCAAAACCTCCTCACCACGTTCCAGAGACATGCTGTAGAACACAGGTGTCAAATCCAGTTCCTGGAGGGTCGCAGCTCTGCAAAATTTAGTTCCAACCTTGCTCAAACACACTTACCTGTAGGTTTCAAACAAAACTGAAGGACTCAATTAGTTTGATCAGGTGCATTTAATTAGGGTTGGAACTAAACTGTGCAGAGCTGCGGCCCTCCAAAAGCTGGATTTGACACCTGTTGCCATGCCGAATATGGGAGTCATAAAATTAAGTTGCTGGGACATAATTTCCCAAAAAAAAAAAAACATGTAACCTAATTTTAGGTTATTTTGGGGAAAAATCTCCACATTCGCTTCCAATATTGGGAGTATAAACATAAAAAAAGCAAAACTATTTTCACCTGTATCTACTTCAGCTCTAAGTAATATTGACTCATCTGCCTGCATGCACTTATACATGAAAAATAAAAAAACATATTTTATCAGCAATTGCTTATAAAAATCAGCACTACAACTCCCCTTAAAATCTCTAATGAAAGAAAAAAAAGGAAAAGTTTGAAAACTCACACAGCTTCTTCTCAAAGCACTCCTCACTCACGGCGTGTCTCACACAGTCACACCGCACATGAGAGAGATAGAGAGAGGTTTAAAAATCTTTAATCTATCATTAAGATCTATAAAAATAAAATAAGCAGTTTAAACACAACCTTGATATGTCTATTTTTCCCATTGTTTGAAAATTTAGCCCCTTTAATCGCTCTAAATGTAACAATTTTCCACCCTGATTGTCCTCGAGGATTACTTCAGGTGATACACATGAATTAGGAAAAGCACTGCGTGTTCGGTCTTTCCCGTGCACAATGTTTAAATTTAATTCATATCTGACTCCAATTTTAATATGAGTTGGTTTAGACAAATAATATATTTATCTTTCGTTTTATTCGCTCCAGTAAAAGATTAAGGTTAGTGCACCACAAAACTGTAAATTCTCTTTAAAAATTTAGTTTGATAGATTAGTTTTGGGGATTATTTGTTTTTATGGGGTGCCAATTTCACGGAGGTCTTTAGGACCCCATATCTATCATTTTGTTTTGACAAATGTAGTACAAAAAGTACAAAAGCAAGGCATGTCAAGGTGCTATAATCGTTTAGTGAGGAAAATGAAATTGAGAAGAAATATGGGGTGGGATGAGATGTAATTCTTTGTGACTTAACATGCTTATTGTAATTATACTTTTACTAGTAACTGCTTCATACTATTTCAGTTGTGTTCAGAACTGCGAAATGTATTTGTTTGAAGCATGTTCATGAGGAAAAATATCTTTAATTTATTGATGGAAATATTTTGGCACTGTCACTTGCCTGTTTTAAAATAAAGTTCGATTCAGGGGGCATGGGCGCAAAATTTGAACCCGCATACCCAAACACTATACGTCCCATTTTTGCATGGGTGTTCCACCTATACCACACTCATCCACCAGAAGGCGACAGGACTTTTATTTTGAAACCAAGAGACTCTTTGATTTTGTACTTCACATTTGTGCTCTGTCGGCGTCAGTGAGAGTTCCGGAATCTCAGGAATTTGGGCTGTACGTCTCTTCAACCTCCTGCAGCAGCGACCCCAGGACTTTCCGCGACTTAAAGGTAGACCTGATAAACATATTCTCTTTATTGCTGTGCCTCAGATCACAGGTCAGGCTTTATTTGATGTGTGATTTCTGCTTCTCAGAAGATTAGCGTGTCGCTCAGTGATTGAGCTCCGTTAACTGAGGCGTGCCGCTAATGCGAGAGAGAAATCAAACCACCACAGTCCTGCATCATCCGACGACAGTAATAAGCAGATTACCGATAGTTTCACACTTGTCCTGCGAATATACAATATGTTTGAAAATGTGTTTGTTTTCACCCTTTGCCAAAGTCGGTTTCTGTTTGCATAAGTTACTAACGTTAGAAGAAACGAGGCGATGGAAAGCTGGTTTAAACGCTTTTACTTTTAGTAACGTGACGATAAACTTGATTTATTTCTTAATAATGTTACAATTTAATTTAATCGTTGGCTAAGCACTGTTGAAAAAAATGTGGGTTTTGATAATTTGGTATCCACAAAAGCAAAACAAAACAGAACAGACTGTTTTTTTATCTCTTCATCACCTGGAGAGCCATTTCTGTCGTATTTCCTATTAAATTTTAAGACTCTTGATAATCTTTGACTGCACATTTGATTTTTTTTCAGTTTTTTTCATGTGGAATTGTATCAAGTTTGTATCAAGTCAACTTCAAACTGTCTTAAAATCCCACATGTAAAAATACTATAGTAATTTATGATAAATACTATGTGTTTTGAACCACACTATAGTAATGTGTATTACACTGTCATATCATTTACAACACTTTAATGAATGCTACTGTATCCTTTAACTACAGTGAACTGATAAACCAATAATGAACACTGTAGTAGTAGTAATGTTTTAGTTTTTACTACAGTAAACTGGTGTATTACAATATACCTAACTGTAGAAAACTAGTGTATTGGGTATATTTGTTTATTACTGTAGTTGTATTACCACAGCAGCTGTAGAATTACCACAACAGATTCCAATTGTAGTACTTTACTATAGTACGGTTCAAAAAACGATATGACTTCTATAATTTTTTATTATTATTTTGCAACTGGGATTGTTTTACTTTTACTACGATATTATGGACGTTATTATATTATGATATTAATTTTATTATCAAATAAAATTCAAATGTCATGTTTTTTTAGACATGTTTTCTGTAGAACTGGAATGATGTATATATTTATTATATATTATGCACATGTAGTTTTGTATGTCTTACTGTCTTAAATGCACTTTTAAAAAAAGTAGTATATATATCGTCACTGGTGGGACACTAAGGCATGCCTACCACCAGTGCTGATATACAGCCATATCGCACTGCTACTCGCGTGATGTATATATTACTGTGTTTTTCCCCTGGTTCTACAAGAGTTAAAAATAAGTTATTTTACATGGTAAATTAAATGTTTTTAGTTCTTTGCTTATTTTAGTGTCTGTTTTGTCTTTTTTTCAGTCATGTTAAATCATATTGGAAGTTTGCAGAAGCTCTCTAGTCGAGAACCACTGGTTGAAAGACAGTTGCACTTCAGTCAGCAAAAATATCCCAAATGTCCTCTTTATTCAAATAAGTAAATGAGTGCCGCTGAGTTTTGAGAGCTAATAGTTTCTGTAAAATGGCTGGTGCAGGTTTGTGGTGAGACTGATGCTCGCAGACAGGAACTGACTTCCTGTTCCTGTAGAGCTCTGAAACCTTTCACTAAATCGACTGCGTTCTTGTGCTTGTAAATGTCATTTGTTTCACAACATAAATAAGGTACTTTAAAAAAGACATTTTCTTACAAGTTGTTTCTTCATGCAGCCTGGTCACATTTCTGTAAATAACCCTTGTGAAAATGATTGTTTTCGCAGGTTTGCTTCAAGCTCAGAATGTCTCAAGCTGATAAACTGAAGGTAAGGAAATGAGAACAGACGAACCCATGTTGCGCAGGGTTTCTGTTTCATGTAGAATCATCTGCAAAGAAATGGGAAGTGTTTAGGAAATAGCGTTAAATGTACATTTTTAGTTTTTAATAGTACGTTTTTAATAGTTAAGGGAACTTTTTATTAAGATGTATTAAATTAGGATGCTCATCTGTTCTCTCTTTAGCAACAGGGACAGTTCACAAACCCTGAGACTCCTGGGTATGTCGGGTTTGCAAATCTGCCAAACCAGGTGCATCGGAAATCAGTGAAAAAGGGCTTTGAGTTCACTCTCATGGTGGTCGGTAAGTAGCGTTTATGTGATGTTTTCAAATACGGGTGGAGGAAAATACAGATATGGCATAGATTCACAATATTTTCCTCCACAATAACAGCTGCCCATATTGATATATTGCCTACATATTTTTATTGAACTATTTGTTTGAATAATGTAATCAGTTTCTTTAAAGTTCACTAGATAGATTATCCACTAGATAGATTTTTTTTTTCTTCTGGTGAGCGCAGTTGGTAAAATAAAATTGACAGCATCACAGACAGGTGCATGTAACATTTTTGACAGATTTTCATGTTTCATTTCAAGTGTTGGTCAGTTTGTCTGCTTGACAATCATATTTTGCTCATAGAATTAATACCGAAGTGAGATAAACAAACTGTGGCTTCCTCCACAAGGCAATAGGTTCAGCTCAATCTGCAAAATTTTAATATTATTTTATTTTTTGATCCACACGACACCCCTGTTGTCGCGCCCTGAAGTTAGCTTTTTCAATAACAGTGGGAAAACCTCATAACCAAAAGGAGGAGGAACCTTGCATGTAACAACAATGGTGGATTAAAAAGCTGTGTTTGTGCTGCAGGCGCTGCTAAGTTTAGCACTATTACAATAAACACCTGGTAATGCATTACAATGCAGTGGGAAATGTATGTTGCTGCTTACATTTTGTTGTGACTTAGAGACATATTAGTATAAATAGTTAAAATATTAGTATAAATATTTAAGTATAAAATGACATGCAGAATTATAGATATAAATAATCTGTAGATCTAGTAATTGCTTATAGGTGTAGTGCTGCTAATGCCCAAAAACTACTCAAGTGGTTCTAAAGCTTTTTTTCTTCTGTTGAACACAAAATTAGATATTCTGAAGAATGTTGGGGGGGAAAGCAGCCACTGACATCCATACTAGGAACAAAAAGTACAATGGAAGTCAGTGGCTGTTTTTCTAGCAATTTTCAGTATTAATTCATTTGTGTTCAACAGAAAAAAGAAACCCAAACTGGTTTGGAAGAAATGCAGGAGTTAATGATGACAGTTCATATAAAAATATTTTGGGGTAAACTATGCCTTTAAAACCCACATTGTATTCCATTGTGAGATGTCACTATCTACAAACTTCAATGAGAGCAGTTTTTAATGTTTGGAGGGAAATCTAAATTTTTTAGAGAAAAGAAAGCGAATATGTTTGGAAAGGTTTGTATAGTGAAAGTGACTGTGGGAACAAAACTCTTTGGCAGCACCACAGGAAAGATGAATCCTAGTTTTTTTTTTCTGGGACTCTCCCATTAGCCGTGTGTGTATACAGCTGTTGACGCACACATGAGATCTGCTGTTGGGGGAGGGTGTCTGAGAGCTGCCCGCTCAGCAGAGCCCATTGTACAGTCATCCCATCGTCTTAAAATAAATCACAGAGGAATGCAGAACCTCCAGCCATGAGCCCTTTCACTGCTGCACAGCTTCAGCTAATGATGGACGACAGCTTGTCCAAGACCCAGAAACAAAACACTGTCTAGATGATTGCAGGAAACAATGAAGTCTGCAGTGTTTGCTTTTGACGTTATGTTGATTTATTCTTTGGGAAAATGCAGTGTGCCTTTTGAAATGTTTATTTGGTTTGAAATGATTATTTTAGTGTCTTCCTCATTGTGTTGTTTTCAGGTGAGTCTGGTTTGGGGAAGTCAACGCTGATCAACAGTTTGTTCCTCACTGATCTTTACCCAGAAAGGGTTATTCCTGGTGCTGCAGGTGAGAGGTTACCACATGACATCAGATGTTTTTAGAAACATTGTTCATGTAAAAGTCGAGCCTGATATTTATTAGCAGAGCATAATATGCATACTTGTTAAGCAGCATATGCAAGTAAAAATCTGTGTTTAATTCATAATTCCCTTATTGTTGGAAAAAAATATTTTTAGCACCTCACTTTACCTAACATGTATTTGTTCCCTTTATTTATTTTGTAGATAACTGATCAGTAAAAAACACATTAAAATAAAGATACAAACCATACCAAACAAAATTAGTTACAAAAAAAAACATTATTCCAAGAAAATTAGGCTATATGAAGTGGCCAACATTTATTTAATGTTTCCTGTTGCTGTTTTGGGTTTTTCCTCTATTTGTTTTTTCTTATCAGCTAAGAATCCAAAGTAATTCAAAATGTCACTTTGTGTCGTTCTTTTACAAGATTGTTGCAGTTGTTGTAGCTACTAAATCTGTTGTTAAATAAAAACACCTTATATTTGTCAACACAATGTTAAATGGTTTAGCACAGTTATCAATTCTCTACTTTTGTCATTTAGGATGTAATGTGTAACACATCACTGTTCACCCAGTTTTTATGAGCTGCTCAAGATAACAGTTTTCAGTGTCTCTGAGCCACTCTGTTTGCAGTCAGTGTAACTCCATCGCTGTAGGTGCTGAGAGTTGCTTAAAGGATAGTTCACACAAAAATGTGAAAAACACCAAAAATTACTCACCCTGAAGTGATTTCCAGATTATTTTAAATGTCATTTTTTTCTGTTCAAAATAAGGTAGTATTTTGAAAAGGTTGGAAACTGGTAACAATTGACGTTCATAACAGGAAAAATAAATACTGTCTAAGTCAATGGTTACGAGTTTCTAGCTTTCTTCCAAATTATTCTTTTGAGTATAACAGTAACAAATTAGGAACCAGGGAAGAATGAGAAGGTGAAGAATTTTCATTTTTGCAGTTATGCACCAAACATTTTTATGATTTTAAAATGAGAATGATTTCTACATCTTTTATTGACAAAAGTTTCCTTGCATTTCTGCAAATATAAAGACTCTATCGGTTAATGTTATAATAATTAAATTAAATAAAAAAATACCATAAATATTCGTTTTGTATTTTAGGGTGTACTCGCACTAGGTACGGTTGACCTGAACCTTGCCTGGGGGTGATTGTCCCCTCTCCCCCTGGGCCTGCACTTACACTGTATTTTTACCTTCCGAGCCTGAGCACGATTATGTCATTGATGATGCGACTGTTTAGGAAGTAAGGAAAAGAAGTACAGATTGCTTTAGTTATATTGTTTTGTATTATTTTGAGTTGTTTGGGATGCGATGACAGTCAAATATTTTGCTGAACAAATCCACCACTTTTGATGCTTGAAAGTTTTCATGAAAGTGATCGATAGACATCACAATGCTGAGTCGGCATCGCGATCCTCCGCCCCTGTCACAAACCTGTTTGCGAAAAATACACACGGCCCCGTTTACACTAATACGTCTTAGTTTTAAAATGACATTTTAGAATGAAAATGATCCACATCCACACTGGCGTTTCACGTAGCATTTCTGAACAGCCCTCCTTCTACACTAAACTGCTGAAAACGCACATCACGTGACCACTCGCTCGCCCGTTTTCTCACTCACTCACTTTGTGTAACTTATCTTTATTTATTCATGATTTGGTTATGGGTAAAACAAAGAGGCACCTCCTATTAGGTGGTGCCGCTGACGTGCAAGCGAAGGGGTTTGCATCTTTAATAAACTATGACAGTTCGTGTTCGTTGAATAGTAAGAATGATTAATAAATCCATATGAAACAGTCCCTTAAAAGTGATGTCGAGTCTTCAGTCTTTGCGTCTACAAGCATAACGCTCTAAAGCCCAACCGAACTGTACTCCAGACCACCGTCCAGGGCTGGCCAATCTAACCACGCTTGTGTGCGATTCAGAGCACTCACACTTGTCAAATGAACCGAGAAATGGGGATCAAATGCACCCAGGCATGGTTCGGATAACCTAGTGTGAGTACACATTAGGGTTATACTGTATAATTATAATTGTAATACTAATAATTGCAGGTGTGGCTAAATGTTTTTGACATTGAGAATGACACTGTTTTGCACAGAACATTGGACCATAGCCTTGGGTTTTTTATTAATCTTATCTGATGTCTCTTAAATGTGTTCTTGTCGTACAGAGAAGATTGAACGTACTGTGCAGATTGAGGCCTCAACAGTGGAGATTGAGGAGCGTGGAGTGAAGCTGCGTCTCACTGTGGTCGACACACCTGGATACGGGGATGCCATCAACAGCCAGGACTGGTGAGGAGGATTGCTATGATCATTAACCATACTATAAATGCTATTAAAATGCTATGTAAAACATACAGTCCTCATACAAGATGTGTGTTGTAGGGCTGTACAATATCAGTATCACATCATAGGATGCACAATATTGAGTAGGGATTATAGTTGACCTGGAGCCACAGTTTAGAGCACATGATATTTGTGGAGTCAGTGCTGAATTTAATCATAATCAAAGTTTATCATTTGCATGTGTTTACAGGACCTGTGAATGTACGAGCAGTTTGTATAAATTGATGTTTATTTAATTGTTTTCCTTTGCTGTATTGTAATTATCCATGCTTGTAATTTGTTTATTAATTATTATAAGCATATATCACATGAACATCATCCCTAATCAATCTATATTAATGAATTCTTTCCAAATAGAGCTATTCAAGTCAACTGGAGGAATTGTATTCATATAGCAGAAAAACTAAATATCACAATGTCAGATTTATTCCAATATCATGCAGCCCTAGTGTTTTGTGTAATATGGGCTTTGAAGTTGTTTATATATTAATACACTTAATTTAAAGAATTCACTCAAAAATAAATTCTCACATTTTGTCAAAAATGATTACAAAATTAAGTTAATTAACACTTAATAAAAATTTAATGCATAAATGAATTCAGTGTCACATGACACGTGTAGCATTTTTGAAGCTTGAAATGAAATTTCCTATTATGATCAACCCAACAGCTTATTAAAATTATTGTGGATACTGTGATGTATTTATTTTTATTTTGTGTTTAATGAAAGGTAAACTAAAAAAGATCAACATTTATTTCAGCTTTTTACATTCTTTAGCAGTGGAACTATTGGTCAAAGTATCTGTATTTATGGGATGTTCTGCCAAAAAGAAACTGCTAATGATTTTGTTTTTTTAAATCCATTAATAGTTCATAGCAGGGTGTAATCTAGGACAATGACGGTACAGTGATGTAACCATACTATATATATGTGTATATATATATATATATATATATATATGACATATACAGTTGAAGTCAGAACTATTAGCCCCCTTTTGAATTTTTTCTTTTTTAAATATTTCCCAAATTATTTTTAACAGAGCAAGGACATTTTCACAGTATGTCTGATAATGTTTTTTTCTTCTGGAGAAAGTCTTATTTGTTTTATTTCAGTTAAAATAATAGCAGTTTTTGATTTTTTTTTTAAACCATTTTAAGGTCAAAATTATTAGCCCCTTTAAGCTATATTTTTTTAACCTGCGTAGTTAACCTAATTAACCTAGTTAAGCCTTTAAATGTCACTTGAAGCTGTATAGAAGCGTTTTGAAAAATATCTAGTAAAATGTTATTTACTGTCATCATGGCAAAAATCAAATAAATCAGTTATTAGAAATGAGTTATTAAAACTATTATGTTTAGAAATGTGTTAAAGAAATCTTCCTCCGTTAAACAGAAATTGGGGAAAAAAATAAACGGGGGGCGAATAATTCAAAGGGGCTAACAATTTTGACTTCAACTGTATATTCTTAAAGCTTATGCTAGCAGTAGCAGCACTAATTGACACTGAGTCCTTTTAGTCATCTCAATCAAATAGTTGATACATCTGTTACATCTGCATTATCACAACACACAATGAAAGAACCGCTTCAATCATGTCCTCCTCCTCCTTCAGGTTGTTGATTTTGTTGAATGCGGTGCTTTGTTTCTGTTGGGTGCGAATGCATCAAGCAAAATGGTTCTTTGGGAACTGGTTCCTGTAACTGTAAATCCCAGAATTAATTAGTTTAGCAAATGTATTTACTGTGAATTTAAATGAACACCTGAACAAGGAAAGTTGATGAGATTTTTAAGGTTTAGTGAACTGTCTCTTTAAGACAGCCTTGGTGGCATTTAAGAACACTTTGGTGTGTTTAAGAGAAACTTGATGGTGTAATCTGAGACCCGAAGATTAGAGAGAGCAGCAGGAATGAAGGAAGAGTTTTTCTGTGAGTTCTGGGAATGCTGCTCTGCTAGTGGAAGTGGTGAGACAGGAAACATGTGTGACCTCTTCCTGACTGCTCCCTGACCCACTTGAGCGCAAAAACAGCAAAGAGAGGATATTGAAGCACTCGTGCCTCAAAAAGGAAATGTATGCTGTCACATAACTTTTATACAAGAGCTTTTGCCCTGGGTTTGAAACCAGACATCATACATCACTAGCAATGCCTGTTAAAATCATTTCAGGCATTTTTCTTGAAAGCCTGATATATTTATCATGTTTTTATAGTGGTGCTTTACACTGAAATAGGTCCCACCCACATGTTCAGCGCTGTATTTTTTCCATGCAAAGATTTTATTTTCTCTTTTTTTTTTCCCCCTAATTGGGTTTTTATTTAGAAAAATGTATATGCCATTCCCAATAAACAAAACCAAGTAGCTATGAGGTGAATTGACATTTTAAAAAAGCCGGATATACAAAGCTGCATATGTGTTGTGATGTATTTAATAAGGTAAAAAACTACAATCCCATGTTGCATTGTGAATGACAATTTAATTAAAAGCGATCCATAAATATAAGACCAGTAAATCCAAATGTTATTGTCAAAACAAAACGGTATATACTCTATATACTGTATTTCTCTCTGCCAGTGGTTAAATACATGATTTTTTCTTTCTTTGGACAGTTTTAACACCATTATCTCATACATCGATGACCAGTTTGAGCGCTATCTACATGACGAGAGTGGACTGAACCGCAGACACATCGTGGACAACCGTGTTCACTGCTGCTTCTACTTCATTTCCCCTCTGGGTCACGGGTGAGTCCTTAGCTTTAACTAATAAAGCACATTTAGCACACCTCTCACTATCATTGATGCGAAGTGAAGTGTGTGGAATTAAATGGCTGATTGTTCTTGTCATATTCAACTTTTCTAGCCTGAAGCCTCTAGATGTCCAGTTCATGAAGGCCATTCACAACAAAGTGAATGTTGTTCCGGTTATTGCTAAAGCTGATACACTGACACTGAGGGAGAGAGAGAGGCTCAAGCGCAGGGTAAATAATAAAAAAAAAAACGAACAGACATGATTTTATAATTTGTTTGGTTTATTGGCAAGATCTATGTCTTTATGGGTTCTAGATTCTGGATGAAATTGATGAGCATGGCATTAAGATATATCACCTCCCTGACGCTGAGTCTGATGAGGATGAAGATTTCAAAGAGCAGACCAGGATTCTCAAGGTAAATAGGGATTTATTTTTTTTTTTCTGGATCATTTAAAGCAGGGATTCTCAACCGGTGGGTCGCAGCCCATTAGTGGGCCTCAGCGATCTTGCAGATGGGCCGCGAGATTAACTTAGGTTAACTTAAATATTATACTATAATTATTTGATTTCATAATTAAATTGATAGTAGTAATGGCATTTCCTGTTTTCTGTGATTGAACAGACTAATTCAGACTCAAAACATCCTCACTGTTAAATACATAACTGTGGCTTAAAATTTCCAACTGCTGTGCATCAACTAGGACTACATTCTCAGTTGTATAAAGCAAACAGTCACGCAAATGTAAAGGTAACGATGCTTAGAGTTATAATAACCAGCTCACGTCTGCGACTCGTGCTGTATCAGAGTCGCACAAGTCCGTTGATTTACAAACTAGGCATGTTCTTTTAGTATGAACACTTTAAAATATCCACATAGTTGTCCAAATTAACATCTTGCAAGCGTTTTATAACTGATGCGCGTCCGTACAGGAAGATCTAGCGAGACTCTGTGGTGTTTCAGTAGTGAACAGCTGTTCACTGTTCCTGTCAGCGAACTCCAATAATGTCCAGATACAAACCAAACCGCCTTCAGATCAATCAAGGGTTTTTACTGTATTTTACATTTAAAGTTAGGGTTAGGTTGTTTATTTTAATGGATAAATATTAATAGATGAATAGAAGTCAGTCTGATTCAAAGCAGCAGTTTTTTTTTTTTTTTGCCATCTCCTGTAGTTCTGATACTCTGCATTTGTAAAGAGTAACTGAAGTAAAGAATTCTGGAGCTTTTGTTTTTATTTTTATTTTTTTTAATTAAAATATATATTATTATATTATATATGTATGTATAAAAAGAGGGAATGGATTGCATAAAAAGGGGAGTTTTTGCGCATAAAAGACAGCTAATTTGAACACCGTAAATGTGCACACACACATTCAGACTCTTGTTTGATAAACAGTTTTCACAGTTGTTAGATGGATGCTTTAAATAACCAACACATTACCAAAAGCACAGAACTGCGTCCTCAACTAGTACACGCTTATTTCTGTGACACACTCTGTTCAATGAAGTTCAAGCTGAGACAACGTAGAGTGTTTCCTGGATATCTTCCTGCAAATAGAAAAAAAGTCAACACTTTAGAGTTATGAATAAAGTCTTATTTGTACAACCAAAAATGGTTAACAGAAAAATCTGTAATCTTGCTGGAGCTTCACACAAAATATTTAATTTATAGCATGGCTAGCTTGACATCGAACCCTGTTCATCAAAATAAATGTGGTGAGGGTATATTCACATATGAAAAAAAGATTGCAATTTCAAAAGCGAAAGCACTGTTTAAAACTGATGTTAAGGCAAGTTTACAGTGTAGCCTATAGGCTTTTACTATTAGCCTAAATAAAATGCGCTATTGACTGCAAACTGCAAACATTTAAAAAAAAATGACATTTTTGTGGACACTTGCATTCATATTCACATATAAGGATAAAATCAACAGAAATGTGTACAGTGTTTTTTCTTATAAGGAGGCAGTCAGCAAACCAGGCTTCTGCCAGTCCCAAATTATCAAAGCTCTCTGGTAAAACCGTCCATCCATCTGTCCGTCCGTATGTATATTCCTTACAAACGGAGACGACACTTTTCTGTTATTAACTTGCAAAACAAACAACCCATGTTTCTGAATGTTCACAAGGAGGCAAGTAAAAGAGTTAGAAGTGACACCATCTAGTAATAATCTCATGAATAATGTCATCATACCACATTCATACTCTGAAAACTGGACTGACACCGTTTCAATTTACTAGAACTTCTATGTTAAGCTGCTTTGACACAATCTACATTGTAAAGCGCTGTAGAAATAAACATGAAAAAATTCCATTTACAAATGTAATATATGAGCTCTATTATTGTTTTCTGCAATATGTATCTAAAAATGTGTTTGGGGGTCTTAAGGATGTAACTTTTTAAATTTTAACCATTTGTGCATCATTATGTTTTTTTCGTGCAACACAAAGGCAGAGAATCCATTGTTTTTCTGTCATAGGCCAGCATACCGTTTGCTGTGGTGGGCTCCAACCAGCAGATTGAGGCCAAAGGCAAGAAAGTGAGAGGGCGTCTCTACCCATGGGGTGTAGTGGAGGTGGAAAACCCAGAACACAATGACTTCCTCAAACTTCGCACCATGCTAATGTAAGTCATTTAAACTGTTATTCAATCTTTCTAAAGTTCCCAATTTCACATGACTGAAGATGTGGCTGCGAAGAGACCTGTTGTAGATTGCTGATTTAACAAAACGTGTAGATAAACGTTATCTATAATAATTGCAATATAATTTTCCTTTTATAAAATGGCATGTTTGCTAAATCTGTGTATGTCTGAAAGCTGAAATAATCTGCATTCTTCATTTGAGCCACACCGACTCTTTATCCATCATCATCGCAGTCATCACCACTATCATTTTAGTTGTGTTCGAGAGGAAAATGTGAAGTACAATGTACCACTACTCATGTTTTAAAGGGGACCTATTATACCCCTTTTTACAGGATGTGAAAAGTCTGATGATTTCCCAAATGTGTGTATGGGAAGTTTCATCACTAACTGCTATACAAATGATGTTTTATAACTCTTAAAACTGCCCCTTTTAGGCTTTGATCCTACTTGGGCTATTTTAGCAACTCTCTTTAAAATCAAATGAAATTGTGCTCTTTTCAAAATCGAACAGAGCTACAAGCACCTATGTGTCAGCATAGTGGCAGACTCCAAAAAAATAATGAGAGAAACTTTTGTTGTCGGTATATCAGGCCCTTCTGTCCCTACCAGCCTCATTTTCACTGTGAGATGTTGTCCTGTTTGCTCAGTGACTGTATGTTGATATCTGTTGTGTTTTGTGCAGCACTCACATGCAGGACCTGCAGGAGGTGACCCAGGACCTCCACTATGAGAACTTCCGCTCGGAGCGCCTCAAACGGGGCGGCAGGTTGTCCTCCCATGGTTACATTCTGCCTCTGTCGCCTGCGTACGTACTGCTCTGCATGTCTTTCTGCACCTCCTCCTCAACCTCCAGACAAAACCAGAGCTCTGAGTGTAGTCAGTATTTCATTTAACTGAAATATTTAAAAGAATACAAAATCTCTTTTCCCCAATATTGATACCTCCAAAAAGGTTTTGGTTTTCACAAAACCAGTCTTATGTTGTATGGGTTTATTTTGGGGAATAGCCAAAAAAAAAAAACACTGTAGGAATCAGAAATATTGATTTTGATTTAATGTCAAAAATCAATAGAATATGAAGTAAATCATGTTGTATGGAGACATTTTGTAAAAAATATTTTTAAATGTATAAAAAAAAAAATGTTCATTAATTTCTTAAATTTTTTTTTTCAAATTGTTGTATCTCTGACAAATGTTGTCCGAGATATATTGTTGGAAATCTTATTTATTCAGCTTTTAAATTAAGAATAAATATCAATTAAATCTTTTTTTTAACCGGACTCGTTTTGTGGTCAGGGTCACGTTTGTTAAATAAACATTGATCGATACAAAAGACAAATCCACTGTTAGACATACCAAAAGAACATAAGATAGAAGTAAGATCATAAAGTAAAATGTGTATTTTTCTACTGTATTTGTATTATTGATAGTAATTAGCTTATTTTTTTACTGACTGTTCATTTGTCTTCAGTAATTAACTTTATATAAAAGTTAGACTAGTATAATTAAAGGATTCCTGTGTGTTAAAGGATTTTAAATGCATGATGCAGAGGCGAAGAATGCATATGGTAGTATAAGCGGTAGTGCAATTCGTTTTGTTTGACCACATTTTTCAGCTATGACACCGGTCTCCCCACTATGAATCAGTCACAAGAGAGATCATGAATGCAACACGCACAAATCTAATAACATGTATTAGTAAATATTTTTGAGCATCTTTGTGAGTTAGTTAATCTTCATCAGCTCCCTGGTGGTCATCCAGATTACCCAGAGGGGAAACACGCTTATTTCTAAATGTGATCAAAACTGTGGATTAAACTATTTTAGTACAAGCCTTCCAGCCAATCAGAATCAAGAATTTCAACAGACCATAGGCTAAAATATCAGAAAGTAAAAACCCTTAAAGGGATAGTTCACCCCAAAATTTCAATTCACTAACCATTTTCTCAGCCACAAGGGATTCCAAACCTTTGAGTTTCTTTCTTCTATTAAACACAAAAGAAAATATTTTGGAGAAAGATGGAACCATTGATTTCCAGAGTAGTACTACTACTATGGAATAATACTATGTAATGTAAAAAATAATATGGAAGTCAAGGGTTACACATTTCCAACATTCTTCAAAATGCCTTCTTTAGTAAAAAAATCAGTCCAAGGCACTCGAAAATTTGGAAAAAATATTAAAAAGTCTTTATTCACATAGCTAATCCTTAAAAAAACTATGCATTCAAAAGAAACTCCAGACGCACATGATCACTGTTTCCCTGATGAAGGCAGTTCTTTGCCGAAACGCGTAGGTTTTTTTTACAGACTAGCCATGTTAATAAAGGCTTTTTAATATTTTTTTCCACATTTTTCGAGTGCCTTGGACTGATTTTTGCTGTTTATTCTGATAAATCCCTTACCTAAAGAGCACTGACACATTATTTAAGCTACCCACTTTGTTTGATTTTGGATTTTTATATCTCCTTTGGTGTTCAACAGAAGAAAGAAACAAGTAAATGATGACCGAAATCTCATTTTTGCGTGAACTATCCCTTTAACATTGAGCCATTGGTGTTTTAATATTGTAATTTTATTAATATAAATGAATATTTCTCTATACTGTATACAATTATATTGAATATAGATATTTAAGGAACAGTATTGAAGTTTGAAATGGCTGTATCGTGAAAACACAACAGTGTAGCCACAAATTATTTGAACACAGCGAGCAAAGCTGGAATTACCAAGCAGATACATTGACTTAACATATTTTACATAGTCATTTCTCATTTTTTTAATATATATATATATTTAGTTGTATGATAGCAGGAATTAAAGCAGAAGTGCAGCGCTGCTTTGCCTAAAGAGGTCTGGTGTGAGCTGAATGTGGTCAATTCAGCAGTTGTGTGTGCAGTGATCTGCATTCTCCGTGTGGATCAGAGGATATGAGGGGAGGTACTGCTCCTTCAGCCTGACTCTAGCACTGTTTCTGCTCCTCTGTTTCACTCTCGCTTACTCCAACACAAAGCTCAGCTCATCAAACACTTCCATTATTAACTTTATTAACGTGTGTCTTTCCATCTTGGCTAAACTCTGCTTTGCAAAACAGTTCTGCTGGTGCTTTACTAATACAATTTTTGGCTTGTCATTTGTTAAGTGATAAATTCTGAAATTAGCATATGCAAATTTATTATAATTTGCTGTCCATTTATTCGCTTTTTTTAAACTAGTAAAAGTTAACCATTCATGTCCCCATTTTCCTGTCATTCAAGCAGTTCATTCTTAAAAGCTAAACATGTTTTTATGATTTAAAAAAAAAGTTTGTTATATTTAGTCATAATTTTATAGTTATAGGAAAGAATTACGTCTTAGCTACAGTAATTTAATTGACAATAATATTTTTCATGGCTTTTGTATATAAAACACGATGTATATGAATGAAGTTTCTTATTTTTTAAATATATTGTGCTTCAATAGTTTAATGTCTTTATAATATTTTGAACTTAATTAATAATTTTAAACAAAATGGCAGATTTCTTAAATAATTCACATTCCCTGCAAATATTTATAAGCATTTTATACTGATTGATTAATTAAATGTGATTATATAAAGAATTGACAGGCCTAAAATGAATTTAACAACAGGAAAACATGAGTGATAAATTATTAATCAGTAGAGCCTTGTGTTTATCTTTTTACACCTGCTCTGTGTCCAGCAGGAAGGGTCCGGAACCTGAGGAAATGGACAAGGACATGATCCTCCTGGAGAAGGAGGCTGAGGTATGGTTATTCAAGCTGAGCACTAATAACACCACTGTTCTGAGATCATTGTATGACTGTGTTTTTTGTGTTTCTCAGCTGAGGAGGATGCAGGAGATGATCGCTAAGATGCAGGCACAGATGCAGAAGCAGGGTGATGAAGATGCGTGAAAACCCCGGTAAGAGTACAAAACACCCGACTAGCAAGTAGTAAACTCTCTTTATATTATTGACATGTGGAAGATGGAATAGGATAAATGTTGTAGTGAATGAATGGCTTAAGTCACATCTAGAGTTAAACTGTTGAGTTTTGTATGGGGCCAGATCGGTCTCAAAAATAATACATTTACAAAATATAATTCATACATCCACAACACAGTTCACATTTACAAAATCCAATTTGTAAATTCAAAACATGATAGAAAAATTCACAAATCCAATTGGTAAATTCAAAACACAATTTAAAAATACACAAATTCAGTTCATAAATTCAAAACACGATTCAAAAATACACATCCAATTTGTAAATTCAAAATTCAATTAAAAAAATATACAAATCCAATTCGTAAATTCAAAACACAATTCAAAAATAAACAAATTCAGTTCATAAATTCAAAACACAATTAAAAAATACACAAATCCAATTCGTGAACTCAAAACACGATAAAAAACACACAAACCCAATTCATAAATTTAAAACTCGATCCAAAAATACACAAATCCAATTCATAAATTCAAAACACAATTTATAAATAAACAAATTCAGTTCATTAATTCAAACTACGATTCAAAAATACACAAATCCAATTCGTGAATTCAAAACACGATTAAAAAATACACAAATCCAATTCATGAATTCAAAACACAATTTAAAAATACACAAATCCAATTCATAAATTCTAAACACAATTCAAAAATATACACATCTAATTCATAAATTCAAAACACGATTAAAAAGTACAAAAATCCAATTCGTGAACTTGACACAATTCAAAAATATACAAATCCAGTTCATAAATTCAAAACTCAATTTAAAAATACACAAATCCAATTCGTAAATTCAAAACTCAATTCAAAAATACACAAATCCAATTCGTGAATTCAAAACACGATTAAAAAATACACAAATCCAATTCATAAATTCAAAACACAATTCAAAAATAAACAAATCTAATTCATGAATTCAAAACACGATTCAAAAATATACAAATCTAATTCATAAATTCAAAACACGATTAAAAAGTGCAAAAATCCAATTCGTGAACTCAACACAATTCAAAAATATACAAATCCAGTTCATAAATTCAAAACTCAATTAAAAAATACACAAATCCAATTCATAAATTCAAAACACAATTCAAAAATACACAAATCCAATTCATAAATTCAAAACACAATTCAAAAATAAACAAATCTAATTCATGAATTCAAAACACGATTCAAAAGTACAAAATCCAATTCGTGAACTCAAAACACAATTCAAAAATAAACAAATCCAGTTCATAAATTCAAAACACGATTCAAAAATACACAAATCCAATTCGTAAATTTAAAACTCAATTCGAAAATACACATCCAATTCATAAATTCAAAACACAATTAAAAAATATACAAATCCAGTTCATAAAGTCAAAACACGATTAAAAAATATACAAATCCAGTTCATAAAGTCAAAACACGATTAAAAAATATACAAATCCAGTTCATAAAGTCAAAACACGATTCAAAAGTACACATCCAATTCGTGAACTCAAAACACAATTAAAAAACACACAAATCCAATTCGTAAATTCAAAACTCAATTCAAAAATACACAAATTCTATTCGTGAACTCTAAACACGATTAAAAAATACACAAATCCAATTAATAAATTAAATTCAAAAATACACAAATCCAATTCGTAAGTTCAAAAGTCAATTCAAAAATACACAAAACACGATTCATAATATACACAAATCCAATTCATTTGGCAAAAATATTTATATTTTTTACTTGTGAATTCACAAATTGTGTGTTGTATATATGAATTATGTTTTGAATTTGTAAATGTGAATTGTGCTGTGCATGTATGAATTTTATTTCGTAAATGTATTATTTTTGAGACTTTGGCTCCATAATTTTGCCATTTTCTTTTTCCTGTCCATTGAGCTCATTTCTGGGTCTGTAGGAAGCACTTTTAACTTCGCATAGATCATTGAATCAGATTAGATCATAAGCATCTCACAAGCAATTTACCGAAGTTTCCATAATTTTTCTATTTAAAGCTTGACTCTTCTGTAGTTACAACATGTACTAAGACCAAATAAAAATGAAAGTTGCTATTTTTAAGCTCATATGGCCTAATATCATTGCACCTGCTGCAGTCATGGTAAGACAACAAAGTTTCTTTATTATGCTGGAATGAGAGTATAGTTCCTAGACAGATTTATCTAGAAAATGGCTACTTTTCATTTTCCTTTGGTCTTTTGTATATATTATTTAATTATTTATTTCTCTTGATAACAATTATAGTTTGCTGAGTGAGTGTTGGTACGGTTATCTTGGCTGGTTTAGGCCTTTCAGGGATAAATGAATATGACACAAAAATGCCAGAAGGCATCCAGCCCTGTCTAAATGTGTGATTCAGTAAATGATTCATTCTCAAATGTTGTCAAAACAGAAAAAACAGACAAATGTTGTGGCTAAAATATTTAAAAAATGTTAACGTGTTGTATAAAGTCTATGCTGTTTTTGTAATGTTTTTTATAATACATCTATCTCTAACTTTGCTAAGCCTATTAATCACTGCAGATAATGTTTTTTACCAAAATGAGTGTCCATCAAAGTCAACAATTATATAGATGTATTGGATTTTTAAAATGGATATCACACTGTAGGCAGCCATAGTCTAACACTGTGAATAAGTGACAACAGTTATTTTCTTAGGCCAAAAAAACCCTAAATATATATAAAAAATGGTCCTTTAATGTGTGATGTGTGTTAAACATGCAGTTGTGGGCCTTTTTTGCATCTGTCTTTTCTAGATGCTGACTTGTTTGAGCTTAACCCA
Organism: Danio kyathit; assembly: GCA_903798195.1. Classification (NCBI taxonomy): domain Eukaryota; kingdom Metazoa; phylum Chordata; class Actinopteri; order Cypriniformes; family Danionidae; genus Danio; species Danio kyathit. Next base: position 26,992,416 of record LR812520.1, read on the forward strand.
TCTAGACACGGTTGGAGAAGTGTTGCTAAATGTGGAGGAAGAGGAGAGACTTGGTCCCTACATCATCTTGCTTGCCATTTTCTTAGTTTCTTTCTCTCTTTTATGAATTCATTATGTTTGTTTGTTTTTTAAAACCGTATTCAGATTTGTTTTTTTCAAATACTGTTGCTAATATTCATTCAGTTATCTTTCCATTAACCTAAAATGAAGAACCGCCATGAGTAATTAAGAAAAACTTGTTTTTTTCTGTTACGAAAGCCAAGTGCTGCTGGGAAGGACCATGAAGCACCTTTTAATAGTAGCGTAGCTCCAAAAGGCATTTCTGTCCCATCTATAATTAAACAGACACTGTGAAAATACAAGCAGCTGTTGAATTGAGAGTCACGGTGGCGGTTTTTGCACCTTGTTTTTGGAGAAATCATTTTATACTGTTTATAAGTGTTGCCAGAGAGATTGCTGATTTCTGAAGTACTTCTCTCTTCCCTGCATGAAGTCTTGAATTATAAGTGCTGTTCCCCAAACTGATGCAAAGCATAAAACTGTGACCCATGATTCATTCCCTGTGCCGTCTGATGAAGGAGACGAGGCTTTTCTCTAACCTTAATAGTCATATTGCTGGTTTTAATTGTAGCCGAGTGGATTCTGTCATGTATTTGCTGTCAGACATCGTTCTGGTTTGAGTGCAATGTGAAATTTCGATACATTTGTTGTGCTCTTTGACTTTGAAGCATGCTGAGTTTTTACCTTCTGTTTGGGATGTGGATGAAAACTATTTTAGCTTATTCCTGTGGTTCAAACAAACCTCCATATCATATTTCTGATTATGTTAAAATGATATCTGAAATTTATATCTGTTACTCAAAATCCGACTTGAAGAGAGTTGAGTGTTACTATTTGGTCATGAAATCTGTTGTCAACATTCCTGTCTTATTATTTTACTTGAGGACTTTCTATTAAACCATTATTATCTATCGTCATATAATAAACTTTTGTATTGAAATTGACTTTTGGGGTTGGCTGTATTCATTTCTGTTTTGGCGCTTCGGAACTCTGAATGATTTGTCAAAATGGTGGACCGTCTTGACTGGATACAGGTCAGGAACTCGCGATGGCCGCTAGAGGTCGTGAATATACACCGATAGTACATGACAAACAAGGTTAAAGTATTTGGAATATTTTGAGATATCTATCTGTATATCTTTAACTACAACTGATACACAATCTAATTACTTAGTATACACACCTAAACCCCCACATAGAACTGCATAATTATCATTAATTCAACCTACTATTCAAAACAAAAAAATCAAACATGGTCCCAAATTGGTGGAGATTTTAAATATAACTTGCTGAAACATAGTTCACATGTATCAAAGCCTCGATAACAAAAGATTTCAACAAAATGTATCATTTTTGCTTAAATTATGAGATTGAATTGGAGTTTTTGTGGATACTTTTTTTTTTTTTTTTAACCTATAGGAAAAGTTCACCCTAAAATGAAATTCTGTCATCATTTATACGCCCTTGTTTAAAACTTTCATGAGTTTCTTTGTTAAATACAAAAGAACATATTTTGGAATAATGTTGCAAACCTGTAACCATTGACTTCCATACTATTTGTATTTCCTATGAAAGCAATGGTTACAGGATTTTAGCATTCTTCAAAATATCTTTTTTTTGTGCTCAGAAGAAACTTGTGAAGGTTTGGAACTACTTGTGGGAGAGTAAATTTTTGCTTTTGAAATTTTCTGTATAGGTGGCTCAGTGGTTAGCACTGTCGCCTCAGCAAGAAGGTTGCTAATTCCAGCCTCGGCTGGGCCAGTTGTTATTTCTGTGTGGAGTTTGCATGTTCTGCTCGTGTTTGCGTGGGTTTCCCCCACAGCCCAAAGACATGTGCTATAGGTGAATTGAACAAGCTAAATTGGCCGTAGTGTATGAGTGTGGATAGATGTTTCCCAGTACTGGGTTGCAGCTGGAAGGACAAAGTTGGCGTTTTATTCCGCTGTGGCGACCACTGATGAATAAAGGGACTAAACCAGGGGTCACCAATGTTGGTCCTGGAGAGCCGGTGTCCCTGCAGGATTTAGCTCCAACTTGCCTTAACACACCTGCCAGGGTGTTTCAAGTACTCCTAGTATTTTAGCTTGTTCAGGTGTGTTTGATTAGGGTTGGAGCTAAAATCTACAGTACACCGGCCCTCCAGGAACAAGTTTGGTGACCCCTGGACTAAACGGAAGGAAAATGAATGAATTTTCTGTATAACTCAGAGCATGAAAGAAAATGATTATTTATTATAAATGTAATGGTGTTAGAATTAGCTAAAATGATGGAAACGTAAATAAATATAACAAAACAAGAACACAAGGATTGAACAAATACAACATTTCAAATTACACAAACACAAACCTTGATGTCAGGCTATATTTAAAAATGACCAGTATTACCAAAGTGGGATGGTTTGCAAATTTTAATCCATCACAAAAAAAACAAGCATTTGTGAAAGATCTTGATCTCCGTGTTGTGAGGCTAAAAAATATATTTTGCAGTACAAGCCAGAATAAATAATAACAGTGCACATTTTTGTGAGTTGTTTTGTTACTTTATTATTTTACAAACTTGCTGTTCTTCAACAACAGACTGTGATAAATGGGATTAGACTTTCTAATCAGGCATGAAAATTGCTTGCATATGCTACCACTACATAAATATGGACTCCATGAAGGCCAATTCATAATTCATTTTCTTTTTGGCTTAGTCCCTTTATTCATCAGGGGTCGCCACAGTGGAATGAACCACCAATGTATCCGGCTTATGTTTTACGCAGCGGATGCCCTTCCATCTGCAACCCATCACTGGGAATCACCCATACACTCCCATTCACACACATACACTGCGAACAATTTTAGCTTACCCAATTCACCTGTCCCACATGTCTTTGGACTTGTGGGGGTAACCGGAGCACCCGGAGGAAACCCACGCCATCACGAGGAGAACATGCAAACTCCACACAGAAATGCCAACAGACCCAGCCGAGGCTCAAACCAGCAACCTTCTTGCTGTGAGGTGACGGTGCTAACCACTGCAATCAAAATTCAGTCTGATGTATTTGAGCTCTGGGACACATGCTTCCATTCATTGGTGAATGGATAAAGGCCTTCTGCTATCTCAATCTCATTTAAGATTTTAACCAATGTTTCCAGAGGCGATTTTAAAGTAATGGCAGTCATGACATGAATAAATTAAGACTTCAATGTCACTTTGTGCCATGACAAAATAAATAATAATAATAAAAAAATAGCAGGATGTCCCATTTTCTTTTGGCTTACACAACTAACTTTCAGATTTATGCTAAATGCTGGAATGTGCCTCCCTGATTATGTTTTAAGACTCCCATTTAACTTTCATAGAACATGAAAAGTTTTACATAAAAATGTGGTCAAAAGGAAACTTTTGATACAAAAGACTTCTGTAAAATAGTTGATAAATCCAGCCCTTGTTTCTAGAAATCCACGGTTGTTTGAGTACGTTTTTAGATTTGGATATAGTCGAGTATGTTCATCAAGTTATACCACTTATTGATGCAAGACGAACATTTCTTTATTTTAAATTCATCAAAAAAAAGTGTAATTATCCACAGTGTGCACCAATAACCACACAAACGCAAGGTTTCCATAAACACTTTATAATAGGATTTTGATCTAACAGGTAAACACAGTTTGCTCAATGACATGGCTTTTTCTCTTAAATACTTTCCATTCTATAAAGAAAACTGTAAAAATATTGAATCATAACTAATTAAAAGATCTCTGGGCTGAGAGAGAGAGAGGGTGAGGATGGCCAGCTGTACTGTGGTCCTGATGGGGCTCTGATGGTTTAGGGTGGGACAGGAGAGGCGGAGCTTCACCGTGACGATGGCGTGGTGTTGCCGTTCAGAGCAAACCTGATTCAAAACACAAGCAAATCAAAAAGCAGCAATCATGGCATGTGCTTCAGGCTTTTAAAAAGATATTCAGTACTTAACACCTTAATAACACCTAAATAAGTCAGAAGGAGAATTTTAGACCTATTTTTAGCCATTTCAGCTTCAGTTTTTTCTTAATTTGGAGTTAAGCATTTGTAACAGTAATCTCAATAGTTTTAGAATCATGTTTACATGTGCTCATCTTAACTAATTTTGTGAATTTCTGAGTTTTTAAAAATAGCAGGCATTTCAGAATATTTGGCCATGGCCATTTTGTAAGTGATCCTGTTGTTCACCTTATTCTTTGCATACGAGCGGCCGCAGCCATTTGAATCTTTTTGGCTCGAGACTTCCATTCTCATTCACTTCCATTCATTTTTAGACGTTAAAAACAGCTCGTTCTGCTGCTTGATGTTGCAAACTGATATTTATTATATTATTCTGCTTTGTCTGTATAGTCATGCAAACACTTGTTTATAGAGCAAGTAGTTTGACCATTTTCTATTATTCCTAGTCATTTCGCCCATAGGCAGCCCACACGGAATCTGCGCACACAGAAATCTGCAGATTTCCGCAGATTTACTACTCCACTCATTTCTTCAACCTGCAGTCACTACTTTATTTATTTATTTTGTCTATGGGGATTTGGCTAAGTAGAAAAAAATTCTGTCCAAACAACACGCAGATAGAAAGTAAATGGCATCATCACTGAACTACGTCAAGACACGGATGCTTTATAAATGTAGCAGCGAATGAAGGATGTTGACTGTATGATCACTGAAATCGCCTTAAACAATAACTAAATGCACTACAGAATGTTACGTGTACACATTTCTGTATAAATTGCATTTAAACACATCAACCTTTCACAGTGTAATACTCACTACTCTTGAGTGCTTTTAAAAGGGCTACTTTTTACTCATACTTTGAGTAATATTTACAATAGATACTTTTACTCTAGTTGCACTACATTTTTGAGCAAATAATGGTACTTTTATTTGATTTCTTTAGGGGTTTTAATTGGAAAGGACAGTGGAGTTTACAGACAGGGAAGTATTGGGAGTAGAGAGCGGGGGAAGTTTGGCAAAGGACCTCGAACTGGGCAACAACAACACACTAATGGTACTTTTACTTGAGTATGATTTTTCAGTACTCTTTCCACCACTGTATACCTGTTAAACTTGTTTTTGATAATGATGTAGGCAATCTAGCGATTATTACAACACTGGCTCTTATGATGCGAAGCGAAATCTAGCGGAAGTAGGTTTTTCAAATAATCTATAGTCTTTTATGGACATTTTGTTTGACTTTATAGTCGTCAAAAAAGCAATGATGTTCAGAGTGGGTTATTTATTACACTTGAAAAAAACATGGTGGCTAATGTCCTTCAAATATCAAATAGACCTCCAAAGATAAGAGTCAAACAGGCTCAACTGGCCTCCATTAACCTGGTCTGTGCAAACTTCATTAGATAATTTTGTCTTTATTGACAGATAAGGGTGGCACCTCGGACAAAGTCCCTCCATTCCCAATTTTAAAGACAATTCAACTAATGGTTGTGTGGTTAGAGCTGTCTTTATCATTACAAACCATCTCTTAAAAGTTATGGTTTGTGAAAACTGAGAGGATTATCTCAACCGTTTATCACCAACGTTTAACACCTCGTGACTAACAAATTTGGTCATTCAATCAGACTGCCACTTTTGTTCATATGCCTGCTACAGTAAAACAGGACGTGGTGACGCTCAAGCACAAACGGTCTAGCAGAGCACACAGGAACTGCAGATCAAACAGGATACAATGGCGAGTTTCATTCCACTTCATTTTCTTTCATGGCTTGTGACTTTGTGCGCTGTAGTGGAGGAACTTCAACAGAAGTGGAAAAGCTTACACAATAAATACACAAGGAAAAATCATAAGGGGGACTACTACTGCTGTGCAACAAGGGAGTGTCAAAAATGTAAAGTTGCGCAGAGCAACCTTGTGTACTTCTATTTTTTTATTAAGTGCCATCTAACGTCAGGGAGTGATTTTGCACATCCACTAAGCTCATTGCCAGTGAAAATTGTTCAGGCATGAATGTCAAAAAAACATCTCTAAAAAAGCTGGGGATAAACATCCTGGACAGCACGAGACTTTAAAAGTCTTTGACTTAAGATTTTCAGAGTTCACAATGCTGCCAGGTAGGGTTGTCATGATATTGGAATTCGTTACCAATCAATCGGTACTGAAATTTTAAAAAAACTCCATTTCCCGCTAACATTTGAGCACTGTTGAACACGTTCTTTAACAGTGCTGATTTGCCATTGTGTTCATGTGCGCAACAGAAATGACTCTGATTGGCCGTGAAGGTCATCAGTTCACCAAACTCACTGCTGTTTACTGAGTGTAAACACAGATACCGAGACACTGGAGCGTTTTAAAGTCACGTCGATCAGCTTGTTTGTCTATAAGCTGACATACGAGCGATCCGCTGATGAATCGCAGCTTTAAAATGCTCCAGTGTCCCTGTATCTGTGGTAAACAGCGGTGAGTTCGGTGAACTTATGACCTTCACGGCCAATCACAGTCATTTCTGTTGAGCACGTGAACACAAAGGCAAATCAGCGGTGTTTAAGAACGTGCTCAACAGCGCTCAAATGTTCACAGGAAATGGACGTTTTAAAAATTCAGCATTGATTGGTACCGAATTCCAGTATGGTGACAACCCTACTGCCAGGCAGACCCAACCCAAACAATTACAAAAGGGTTTCAGCACTATGCACTTGAATTAGGGCTGGATGATTCATTGAAATTAAATCCCACACACAATAGAGCAAAGCTGCGAATGTCATGAACACAGGAAACACGGTTGTGAGATCACTAGTAAATTTCCTCCGAAGGCCAGAGGGCGCTTTCATGTCGAAACTAAAAACACCTATGAAAAATAAACCCAGGAAAATCACAAACGGTAAAGTCTAGATGGGTTACTCAGCTGCTGATACTCACATCAATATAGCGAAATCTTTTGACACTGTACAGTAATGATTAATATTTTTCCATTTACTGTGAGGGGTAGGTTTAGGGTTGTGGGAGGTGTTAATAAAATACAATTTAATAAATAATAATTTGTATAATTACTATTTTTACATTACTGTGATGGTTGGGTTTAGGGTTGGGGTAGCGGTGGACGTTAATAAAACACACTTAAATGGTAATGTTAATAAATGTTATTAATAATTCACATTAAGTTCTGGCCACAGCTGTATCCCTCCTAGGAACAACAAACACAAACAGCTGTTATTATCTCAGAACAATTATCTCAATTGAATTATCGCCCAATCAAAGCAGTTTCGGTTTTGAGTAACTTGTCAGAATACTGTAAGGAGCCGATCACACCAAACGCACTTTTCTGTTCAGAGAACTGGAGGTTGACAAGAAAAGAAGTGCAATGCGCTTTTTAAGTAGCTAGGTGACGACTAAATCAGCTACGTGTTGTGTGCAAGTGTTGCTGTTGTTATTGTTATAATGGTAATATTTAATAATACTGTGATATTCAAGGTTTGTGAAGTCATATGCAGCGTTCACACCAGACGTGAATGAAGCGTCAAGCACGAGTGATTTACAAGTCAATGCAAAGATGTGAACAGACATCCTGCGGCGTTTTTCATGTGAATGAGGCGGCGCGAATGAATCGTTTGAGTTGGAAAATCTGAACTTCAGTGGACATTCGCGCTGCGTTAACCAATCAGGGAGCTTGCTCTTCTATGGGAATGATTATGACGTAGTGCCTGTTGTTGGTGTCCTGAGGGGAAATCCTCTTGCAGACACCGAACAACAGTTCATCAAACTGGGCTCGGCTCAGTCTGAAGCACCGCTGACGCCTCAATCATCCAGGTATAGTTTCTGGAGGAGTTGATGAACTCACAGAGCTGGGTGCACCACTGAAAGGGTCTAGTGCACTCAGACACAACACCGAACGAATCTACGCTGTTTTAAACTGAGTAAACTCAAAATGTTTATGCATCCATTTACACACAAATAGCGTGATTTATCCATGCATAAACACAGTAATACAGCTCTAGAAAACTCGAAACAGTGACCACAAGTCTCTCTTCCATCTTTAAAAGTCTCAGTAGTTGTGATGACAATACAAACACTGTCACAAAGAAAACCCCGCCTCTGCTTTCATTTGATTGGAGAATGATAAAATATGTAACTGACATAGCTTGCTTTTTCTGCTCAGAGTTGACTTTTTCCGACTGCAGGTTCAACAGCACACAACGGCTAAAATGTAAGGCGCAGCAGGCGGTTAAAACACGAGGCGCACAGGGTGCATAAGCAGCGCGTATAATGCTCGCTGCCATTAGTAAACCATTCAAAAAAGACACCTCAAGGCAAAAAGTACATTCGGTATGATCAAGGCCTAACTATGTAGCAAAAAATGGTCCCACTTTATATTTAGTGTCGCTTATACCTGTGAACTTACATGGTAATTAGATGTGTAAGTAGTATGTAACTACAGTGTATGTACACACTGGTACAGAGTATTTACTTGTGTATACTGGTGTAACTTCACTCATGTAACAACCCACTGAATAGTATGTGTAAGTACAAATGTGTAACAGGACATTGGTAACAACACTAGGAAAGTACACATCTGTAACAAGAATTATGTAAGTGCATTGTGTAACAACAATATGTACTTGCAGATGTTTTCCCACTTCCACACCTGTTTGCAGATCATGCACTTGTGAACACTGTATGGCTGCATTAGAAGGTTTCACCTTGTGATACAAGTGTACTTGCATGGTAAATTCACAGGATCCACTCAATATAAAGTGTAAAATGGTCACAAATTACTGTTCATTCATTCATTCATTCATTTTCTTTTCGGCTTAGATGGGTTGCAGCTGGAAGGGCATTCACTGTGTAAAACATATGCTGGATAAGTTGGCGGTTCATTCCGCTGTGGTGACCCCAGATTAATAAAGGGACTAGGCCGAAACGAAAATGAATTTTATTTTAAACTTTATGTTGTGGACTGTTCCTGTGGAGTTACCATGTAACTACACTGTTATTAAAGTGTTGCATAGAAGATATTTCTACAAGTTACACAGTAATTTGTGACCATTTTACACTTTATATTAAGTGGACAGTTCCTGTGGAGTTACCATGTAAGTACACTGGTATCACAAGTTGAAACCTTCTAATGCAGCATTAGTTCTGCCATACAGTGTTCACAAGTGCATGATCTGCAAACAGGTGTGGAAGTGGGAAAACATCTGCAAGTACATATTGTTGTTACACAATGCACTTACATAATTCTTGTTACAGATGTGTACTTTCCTACTGTTGTTACCAATGTCCTGTTACACATTTGTACTTACACATACTATTCAGTGGGTTGTTACATGAGTGTAGTTACACCAGTAATACAAAAGTAAATACTATGTAAACGTGTGTACATACACTGTAGTTACATACTACTTACACATCTAATTACCATGTAAGTTCACAGGTATAAGCGACAATATAAAGTGGGACCCAAAAAATATTCCATCTGAAAGCATCTGCTGGAGGTTTACTAGAAACGGCTTTACTGACAAAACGCTCACAAAAAACACCTTTGATTAATCACCCAGCCCTAACCTGAACCCTTAATTACAGTATAACGTGACAGATTTACACTTATAAAGTCATATACTTCCTAAACCACAGTGCTTTCCCTCATACAGATGTGTTGCTGACCTGCACACTCTCTCCATGATGTGTGTGACCAGGAGGTCAGAGATGCCCGGGCAGGACTCTTCTGCCAGATTGAAGGCGTTCTCTAGCTCCTCTATGGCACCCATTCCTCCTCCACATGCTCTCCTCTTCTCCTTCAGCTGGACCGCAGACACACACACAAACACTCAACACCGCCATATATACAGCTTATCATACTTTACTGCTGCTTTATCCGATACCGCTGTGATAAAAAGCATAAAGCTATCAGTGAGAACAACACTGAAGGTGAACAGGAAGAGAGAATGAGATTTACCTCTCTGAAGATCGGAGAGACCAGCGCTGACAGACATTGAGATTTGGGCTGTCTCTTTACAGTCTCAGCCGCCTGCAAACAAAACATTCATGTTTATGCAGGGATTTATAACATGCTGGTATTTCAATATAAAACTGACGCTGGCAAATAAAAGTAGCATTTTGATCATTTTGTTGCGTTTTTGACCCCTTTTATATTGTTATTATCATTTATATTAAGTATAATTTTAGAATTCTCTGATTTATGTTACAAACAGGGTTGTCATGATATCATTAATTCATGTTACCATACTATAATAATAATAATAATAATAAATTTTATTTGTAATGCGCTTTTCCTAGACTCAAAGCTCTACAAGGCAAATTACTAACAATACAAGGCAATCAGAAACAGCACAACAATAAAAAAATACAATAAAATAATAAGAATATAACCATATATAATTATATAAGAATTATAACCATAAGATAGAATAAAAAGTTAACAAATTGATCATCCCAAGTTAAAAGCAATGCTAAAAAGGTGAGTCTAAAGAAGTTTCTTAAAACAGTCCAGAGAAGCGGCATTCCTAATGCTGATGGATAGGGCTTTCCACAGTTTAGGAGCACTGTATGAGAAAGGCCTACCACCCATGGTCTTGAGTTTACAGCGTGGCTGATACAGGGTAAGTCCCGATGCCGAACGAAGACTGCGAGCTGGGGTGGCGAGAGTCACCAGGTCACAGATGTAACCAGGTGCTAGCCCATGCACTGCTTTGAAGGTTAAAATCAAGGTCTTATTATCAATCCGTGAATTAATAGGAAGCCAGAGTAATTGTTGAAGTACAGGAGTAATATGGTGGCGTGATGATGTGTGTGTCGAAACCCGTGCAGCGGGTATACCAGTTGAAGCATCGTGAGACCAAGTAGTATTGCGATACTGTAAATAATAATTAAATCTATGAAGTAAAGAAAATTGTCAGAAATACTATATTTATGGTGTTTTAATGTCATTTGAACAATTAAAAAATAATTATAACATGACCAATAAAGAATTCTTTAGTTATTTGCAATTAAGCGATTGTTTCAGGGTCAAATTAAAAAATTATCTCAAGATTACAAAAAACAGTTTCTAGAACATATGATGCTTTGATGCTAAGACAACCTTTGACTGACCCAGATAAGTCTAAAACTAGATGGGAACAGGATTTGGGCATAACACTGGAAAATGACCTGTGGTAGTAAGTTATGTTGACATGTTGTAGTTATGTTAAACTCCAGATTTAGAGTAATCCAGTTTAATTTCTTACACCAGCTTTATTATACTCCATCCAGATTACACAAATTTAAAAACATCATTTCTCCCCTCTGCATTAGATGTGGTATAGAAGGAGGTACATTTTTGCATTCTACATGGCTGTGCCCTAAAGTGAAAGTGTTGTGGGAACAAGTATGCAACATCATATCACAGATTCATGGAATTGATTTTCCATTGGATCCAGAGATATGTTAATTGGGCAATTACACAAATTCTAACCTCCAGCATAATCATGCTATTAAGCTTACTGAAATGTTACTGCAATAGCTAAAAAATGTATTGCTTTAAAATGGAAAACAGACATTGATGTACAAATTGGACTGTGAATTTCAGATGTTTGCATCTGTATACCATTGGAGAAGATCACATATTCTTTGAGAGGAAAGGGTGAATTATTTTAAAAGATTTGGAATCTATTTTTGAATTATAATAAAACAGTACTACATTATTTGATTTGACAAAATAGTTATTCTCCATTTGTTTATACTCCATCTCCTCCCTTTTTTATTATTTATTTTTATTTCATTTATTTATTTTTACATACTGTGTGTGTATGTTTTACTTTAGTTTGTCTGCTGCTTAGTTTTGATGTTCTGTATTGTTAACGTTTAAAAAAGCAAAATAAAAATATATAATAAAAAAAGAAATACGAACTCGAACTGAAGCATCAGAAAACATGAGTTCTACACAGTTTTGCAACCTCAAAGGGCTCCACAGACTATTAAAATAAAATAGTTTGTTGCACAAACGTGTGAGCATTTTAGTAACTTTTCCACATGCAACATTATGTATTGTAGATAGACCGTTAATGATGGCACTATCGTTTACAGACTACAGTGGCATCGCCAGTATTTTAGAGCCATAGTATCCCGATACTACCATAGTACCGGTAAATCGTGCAACCCTAGTAACACCGTGTACTCGCATGGAAAACAAAATTCAAGTGGATACACAAATTAGTTACTTGAGTAAAAGTACAGAAACCCTAATAAAAAAGCTAACACTTTAGATCAGGGATATCAAACTCAGTTTCGAGGGCCGCAACCCTGCAGAGTTTAGTTCCAACCCTGTTTCAACACACCTACCTGCAGGTTTCAAAGAAGCCTGAAGGACTCAATTAGTTTGATCAGGTGTGTTTAATTAGGATTAAAACTAAACTGTGCAGAGCTGTGGCCCTCCAGAAACTTGTTAAGTAACAATCATACGATTTACTACTGGTTCGTTACCTGCTTATTAATAAGATATTAACGGTTGATTAGTACTTATAAATTATGATTTTATGTTACATCCCTATTCCTACCCAATACCTAAACCCAAATTCTATCTTACTAACTATTAAAAAGAAGCTAATTAGTAGTTTGAGCTATAAAAAAAAAAAAACGTACATAAATTAATGGTTAATGGTTTTGTTAATAGCGTGAATTGTACATTAAAACAGTGTTTCTCAACCACGCTGTCACACTTATTACAGATATTACAGTCTCTGCTAGTGAGCTGATGATCTGAATCAGGTGTGTTTGTTTAAGGAGACATGGAAAATGTGCAGAGCTGGTGATCCTGTAGAAATGTGGTTGAGAAGCACTGCATTAAAATAAAGTTTGACCAATAATAAAACAAATACTCCAATAAAAGTACTACTTTTCCATTTTACTTAAGTCAAAGAACAAAATTACTAGATTAAAAATACTGTAATTAAGCATTAAATTATTACTACTAATAATTTATTAACAAAACTTACATTCGTTGATAAACACTACAAGTAATTCAATGATATTTCAAGTGCCCAAACTGAGAAGCGAAAATAAGCAAATAAACCACACATATATAAAAACGAGTAAAAACAAAATGCCAGTAAACTTGCTGCCAAACAAACACAAAAACACAAGTGTTGAAAAAGAGTTAACATTTTAAGCAGAATGACATTCAAACATGCTAGTTTTATATCTGATATGTGCAACAGGAGCAGGGAAGATACAGAGGCATTCATTTGTGTTATTTGAACACTATGTTCCCTTTTTTAAATAAATCTCTTCCCCTTTTAGACGCTAATACACATATATGGACATGTCCACTTTCAAGCACTTTTTTTTTTTTTTTTACAGTTGTCAAAAATAGCTCACCCAGTTACAGCAGATTTACTTCACAAACAATGCTGGGACCTAAATTTACAATAATACATCATAATTCGTCTTTTTTAAAAACTTTTTAAAAAAGTAACAACCTTAAAATACTTTGTTAAAATCAACCATTGAATATAATAATAATTACGTGCAAATTATTTATAGTTGTAAAGTGGCCGAGAGAGCTAAACTTGCTGCAATTCAAAAAAACATGCGCAATTACAAAAAACGCCAGCAAATTCAGAAAAGATCTTCATGTGACTTGAATACGTGAAATTTATTTATAAACTAATTTCGAGAGGATCACGCGATTATGATTGAACACGGCTGGTTCTGCATTAACTATGTATGATCCACCAATCAGACAATTCCTAAGCCACTATAAGGAGCCAGGGTTTCTCACTACAGTCATCTTCGATTTGAAGAATCCCCCCTTCCACCCCTACTCCTCCACCTTTCCCTTCATAGGGCGGGACGGTGGCCCAGTGATTAACACTGTTGCCTCACAGGAAGAATGTCACTGGTTCTAGTCCTTTAACAGGCCGGCTGTCGTTTCTGTGCGAAGTTAGCATGTTCTTCCCGTGCTCGCGTGGGTTTCCCCCGGGTTCTCCGGTTTCCTCCCACATTCTAAAAACATGCACTAGAAGTTAATTGATCAATCTAAATTTAGCACTACAGTCAAACTCTCATCCAGCAGCATATCTCTTCATAGCAATCATTTTCTGTCATCAGCTCTTATCAAAAAGGGGGAGTTCTCGAGATCTACCTGAGCTCAAAGCTCCACTCTCGCCCTGCAAACGGGAGGGAGCCCAGGGCTCAAGGACCTTTTGAGCTCAGGGCTCTCTCCCGGGACATCATGCCAAACTTGCTTATAATCAATCATCAGCTAAGTGTGAACTCTTGAAATGCTGCAAATCCTCACAACACAAACAAATTAATAAAACATGCTGAATTTTCACACACTTGCAAAAACATTTAAACACAACGGAAATGTTTCAAGGAAACCCAAAAACATGACGCACGCTGCTGTGCCGTGACTACTGCTCAGTAAAGTTGTAGGTAATCTTTGAAAGGTGAGTTTTTTTGTTTGTTTTACTTTAACATCCTGATTTCCTTGTCTTTTGCATTTTATCAGCCTAAATAACCATAACCTAAATAACTGGGTCTGTTACGTTTTAGGGTCCCCCTGAAATATTTCCGTTGTGTTCCGTGCTATTAGAAAGTGTTGTGAGAATTTGCAGGCGTTTTCGTGAATTGTTTGCGTTTTGAGAAAATGCAGGGCATTTTATTAATTTGTTTGCATTGTGAAAAATACTGCAGTGCACTTTTTAAAATTGTGTTTGCGTTGTGAGGATTTGAAGCACGTGTGCTGTCAAACAGTTGAAGATCTTTTCTTAAATTGGTGGCGTTTTTATAATTGCATGTGTTTTCTACAATTGCAGCATGTTAAGCTCTCTCGGCCACCACAAGTTTGAGTCATTTTTTTACTCTGAAATACTAAGTATGTCTGAATTCAATTAGTTTTTTTAGGACTTTAAAACTATTTAAGGAGGGAAGTATGCATAATTAGACACAAAGATGGTATCGATATGTTCATTTAGCGCAGCAGTGTAAATGCTCCAATCTAATGACATTAACGTTAATCAAATATTATACTTTATAAGTGGAAAAAAAAAAAAAGAGAATGAGATATCTAGAGTAAAATCAAATTTAAGTAAATAAAATAAATAAAATTACTACTATGATTATACAGAACAAACCTGTACAATCTCAATACAAGTCATGCATCTCAGACCATTTTCATGCTTTGCTTAACCCCAGATCATCATCAGTTACATTCGATACCATTCCGTTTGTGTCTTATGCAGCACAAGTCCACATTTTTAAGACGCAGCGTCAAATTAATGTTATTTTGCCTTCCCCATCAATATCAGTTGCAAAGCAGTGGACCAATCAGAAGAACTCAGATGGGGCAAGTGTTGCAAGTTTCTCTTTACAGTAACAAGTTGGCATGACAACTGTTTAGATTAACATTGACATGGTGGACCAGGTTCTTTAAAAAAAAACAAATAAATACCTTTCTCACGATCTTAGACATAGATGAGTTCTGTGTGAATGACCTCTTAGAGTACAAAAGGCAGAAAAATAATAATTGAGCAATAGCTTTTATACTTTTTCAATTATTTATACATTTTGTTTGACAGCAGCTTCCTGATGTGCACTTTGAAACACAATATCATTAAATATCAATATTATTTTAAAAAGTTAAATGCAATATGGGGTAATTTGAAATCATTCCTCCGAAGCAAAAAAAAAAAAATGGAAATCCATATTTGTTTTATAATTTTTTTTTTTTTTAAAAAGTCACTTCACATCCATGAGTGATACATTTAGCTTGCATATATAATGATTTTTAATGTTATATTCTTTTTGTTAAGGTATGAAAAATGTATCATTAACAGTAAAAATTGAAGGATAAATTTTGGTATCGTGTAATTTACAATGACAGAATAAAACCTTTGCTGACCACACTTAAGTTTCGGGGTTTTAACGTTGGTCTCATCACCTCTGAATCTGTGTTTGTGTAGCCCTTCTGGAGCTTGTTCATGGAGCTGGGTCGAACTGTGGGGAACGTCCACACGGGACAATGGTCTCTATCATCACCGTCTCCATCCCTGTTTGAGTACAAGGAGAAACAGAGAACGGTTTCAACCCATGGCTAGAACTCATGGGGATCAATATAGCAGAGCTCAAATTAAAAGGCCAGTTCTCAGGTAATAAGAAATGAATAATACATCATGATGAATTACAGTGCGGTTATTGATCATACAGTATATGCATTACAATGGATGGACGGCGTACATGTCAGAATCATCAGAGCTAGACTCGTCTCCGTGGCCCTCAGACTTCCAGCGGCGGTATCGGTCGATCAGCTCTGTCAGATAAGACGTTTTCTTGGTGTATCGTGTGATGAATTTGTGCTTTAACAACTCTTTGGCCGTGGGCCGCTGCATAAAACAAGAACACAGTAATGCCATGCTCAGAATACACAATGTTATGATGGCCTCATTTAGGAAATATTGAGATGTCTAAATACAACCATCGCATAATTATGTCATTTAAAAAAATAGCCACAGTATTGGTCAAAAGATTGTCATTTGATGTTTTAGATCTTAAAGGGATACTTCACCCAAAACCTGTCATCATTTACTCATCTGCCACTTGTTCCAAACCTTTTTGAGTTTCTTTATTCTGTTGAACACAAAGGAAGATATTTTGAAAAATGCTGCTGAAAAAACAGCCGTTAACCTGTATAGTACGTTTTGTTCCCAGTTTGAATGTCGATTGCTGTTTTTTTTTTTTTCCAACCTTCTTTATTTTTTCTTCAGTAGAACATTAAAGTCAGTGAGAAATCAAAATTTACAATGTTTATTATGCTAGCTCACATTGTTTTCTTAAGGTGAACAATTATCTGAGGAAGTTATTCCACAAAAAATACTGGACATTGTAATGCCCATGCTACTGTGATGGTTGGGTTTAAGGTTGGAAGTTATTTATGGTTGGGGGGTAGGTGACCGGTGTAGACGTAATTAAAACACAATGTCATGGGTAATTTAATTAATACAAATAATTCTCCTTCACTTGCGCAAGCACGTCCACTACGTACTTGACCTGATCCAGTACATCATCGTGCTACAGGCTGCAGCAATCTACAATCTACCGTCTATACATTAAAGGTGAATAAATAAAAAAAATTATCCATCTATCTATCTATCCATCCATCCATCCATCCATCCATCCATCTATCTATCTATCTATCTATCTATCTATCTATCTATCTATCTATCTATGAGCAGTTCCATGCAAATGTCAACCTTGCCATGAAAAAAATTAAGTTGTCACCAAAATAGCGAAACCCTTTCAGATTTTTTTGTGTATTCTTGTATTTTACGGTACTGTAGAAATACTCAAAAATGTCTCTGTCAGTGTTTTCAAACTATTATATTTGATTTAGCAAAGTCACACAAGTGGCAATTTCACATCTGTCACATGCATAACGGAAAAATGTCACATCCATAACGAAGCTTTTTCCTCATAAACGCAAAAATGTAATTTAAAATAAAATCAATCATGTTTGTTCTATACTGAGCCAACTTTTATTCTTTTGATTAGCATGATTTATTTTCGGTTGTGCAGTTTAATTCACAGAATTTCTACAAAGTATGTTGTAAACTGAAAATTTGTTAACTTTTTTTGTCACATCCATAACGCATGTTTATTTTCCTCATTTATAGTATAAAAATTGTTTACAGATCGATATTTTTCTGATCCCATAATTTTGTGTATAGTTGTTTTGGAAAATATAAAGAGATGTTTCAATATAATGTTAACATATACTTTTTCTATGCATTTATGTTTTGTGATTTTACTGCAAATGTCACATCCATGATGCTGGAATTGCTCATATATATACATATATATATATATATATATATATATATATATATATACACATACATACATACAGTCAAATATTATTTTCTGTATGTATATATATATATATATACATACAGAAAATAATATTTGACTAGATATTTTTCAAGACACTTCAATACAGCTTAAAGTGACTAACTAGGTTAATTAGGCAAGTTATTGTTAACGATGGTTTGTTCTGTAGTTCTGTATTATATAAAGCTTAAAGCTTAAAGGCTTATAGCTTAATGGGGCTAATAATTTTGACCTTAAAATGTTTTTTTAATTAAACTAATTAATTAATTAATTAATTAATTAAACTAATTTAAATTAATTTAAAAATTAAATACTGCTTTTATTTCAGCCGAAATAAATGAACCGCCAACTTATCCAGCATATGTTTTACACAGCGGATGCCCTTCCAGCTGCAACCCATCTCTGGGAAACATCCATACACATTCATTCACACTCATATACTACGGACAATTTAGCACACCCAATTTTCCTATACCACGTCTTTGGATTGTGGGGGAAACCGGAGCACCCGGAGGAAACCCACATGAACGCAGGGAGAACATGCAAACCCAGCAGAGGCTCGAACCAGCGACCTTCTTGCTGTGAGGCGACAGCACTACCTACTGCGCCACTGCGTCGCCCTCACACACAAAAATAAAAAAATATATAAATATAAAAACCTTTTTCTAATCAGTCAAAATCTGACCATTTGTTTCAGCGTTTGAAGTGGTGGTCCTTCTCTGTTGATGTCAGTTTGATGACTTCAGCCACGTATGAAAAAATTAAGCGCAAAAGAAAGCCCCACCCCATACTCAATATTCTCTTTCAGTTACAAGTTCATCAACACACTGAATTAAAAGTCTAAATAAAAGCAGAAACAAGCCATTCACTTAAATAGTATTTTTCATTCCCACTATAAATGTCGATGGCTCCTTCCTCCCAATGTAAATCTTAATTTCACAAGAACTTTAATGTTCTACTGGGGGAAAAAACTACATCTCGGATGATCTGAGGATGAAAAAATTAACAGGGAATTTACACTTTTGGGTGAACTATCCCTTTAAATGAATGTCATACTCTTGTAGTCAGATCTTGCTAGCAAAACAAATCTTCTTCAAACTTTTGCCCAGTATTGCATATTGGAACCAACCTGGGAAATCCTGTCATATAACTGAAATACTCACAAAGCGAGGGTCTTTATTGAGGCAAGCCTCTACGAACTCTTTGAAGGGTTTGCTGTAGGAGCCCTCCAGCGTTGGAGGAGTGTTCTTGGGAATGAGAAACAGAACTCGCATTGGATGCAGGTCCGAGTTTGGGGGTTCCCCCTTCGCCAGTTCAATAGCTGTAATTCCCAAAGACCAAATGTCTGCCTGCAGCCAAAAAACAAACCATCTTTGTTTAAGTCATGAAAAATTCCCACAAGTAAACGTTACATAAACATTCCAGAAAAAAATTATTAGCTGCTACTACGCTAAAACGTACTTGTGATTGGTTTCCATGCCTACATCTTTAAGAAAAAAAAGCACTGATGAACAGTTTTACCACTCCAGCCTTTCTGCTGAACGTGTGCTTTCACAGCTCTGCAGCCTCATTAATATTCAGCTTGCTCTACTACACGCTCAGAATCATTCATCCGGATCTCCGCACCTTAAAGTCATACGCAGACTGTTTGATGACCTCAGGAGCCATCCAGAAAGGAGTCCCCACGAAAGTGTTTCTCTTGATCTGGGTGTCTGTGAGCTGTCCTGCCACCCCGAAGTCTGCCAGCTTCACGTCACCCTGCTCAGACAGCAGCACGTTGGCAGCTGCGGCGACAAGACACAACTGTGAATCATCGGCACTGAAATCAACTGATCAACCGAAAATGAAGCCTGATGGAGTAGGCAGACGTGTGGGTGATCACACCTTTGATATCACGGTGAATCTTTCTTTCCGAATGCAAGTATTCCAGTCCCTTCAGAATCTCCCTCAGTATAGTGGCGATGTACGTCTCTTCTAGTGGGCCTGGTTTCAACTGAGATGGGTGGAGGAAAGGTAGATGATCAATTTAGTTTCTGACTCCAGTTTTTTCTTCAGTAGAACACTAAAGGACGTTTTTTAGCTGAAACTGTGGTGAGTTAGCGGAGTCGAAGGAAGCATATACAGGCAAGAAATATGAATACCCGTGGCTTCTGGCGATACACTCTCACTCTCAATTTTTGTTATGTTATGAATAACCACAGTTTCAGCTAAAATGTTCTACTGTAGACAAACAGATACCTACATAACATGAAGGGATAGTTTACCCCAAAAAAGAAGACTCTGTGATCATTTACTCTCCCTTCTCTTGTTCAAAATCTATTATAGGTAGGTACTTTCTTCTGTTGAACACAAAGGAAGATATTCTGAAAAATGCTGATTGCCATCCATCCTAAACTGCATTTGAAAATAGAGTTAAGCCTCATTCACACTATGAGCGACTCGCAGCGGCAAAGCGACCGATCCTTTCAATGGAGATCGAGGGACTTCCAGCGACCTCTGTCTCTGTGAGCGACAGCGACCGTTGGCGACCAGGTGGCCGAGTCGAGCGATTCGACAAAGTTGAGTATGCTTTAACTTTATGCAAATGAAGAGAGACTTTCGTGAGCGACAGCCAATAGGAGCACCAGTAGAGCTCACGTGATCCTTTCAGATGGCTCAGAGGCCGGTTGTATTCGTGCTGTATATACCTACCTACGTTTGAAGCAGGTTGCCACCCAGAATGACAGGTAGCTACAAAGTCGCTGCTAGCATGAATGAGGCATTAGTATTTCCCAAATCATAGCATATTGAAATGAGAATTTCAAATTTACCCTGAGGGTTGAAATTTGAAGTGCTGTTCAGTGCTTACTCTAACCACTATTATTGCATTATTGTATTAATAAATTGCACGTTAGATGTGAATATGATTAAAACTACAAACATGGGTGAAAGTGTTAAACTATAAACACAGCGGACATGCAAAAAGGACCGTTATGTGGAGAGGTTTGGTAAAGATGTTTGAATGACTGTTACTTAATATTTAACCTAATTATTAAATATCTAATATCTAACCTAATTAATAAATATTAAAATCATGTTTTCTGTGTAATATTTCATCTGTAAGAATTTTGCTTTTATAAAGACGTGTTTGGCTGTTAACTTATAATTACGCGATATTTTTCTGCATGAAATATTCGCAAACGGCAGATTGACCTCCTGATGCCTTTTCAATGTGGTGGAAAATAAAATATGAAAGGAATGTGGTTGATATGTTGAGATGATTGACACGGCACCTAACTAAGCAACATAACAGTCAATTAATGATGAAGTAGTATGTCGCAATGCTTTCAGACTCTTCTGTTACACATTTAAAAAGTGTCTATTTTTTCTTCATGTAGTACATGTAGCAAATTGGATTGCAGCAAAAAAAATAAAAATAAAAATAAATAAATTAAAAAAAAAACTATTATAGAAGTCGATGGGTCCCAACAAGTAGCATTCATCAAAATATCTTATTTTGTGCTCAACAGAACAAAGAAACTCAAAAGGTTTAAAACCACCAAATGATCATTTTTGGGTGAACTCCTTTAACCGAAATGTTTCACTTCTGGATGAACTATCCCTTTAATGTTACATGAACACACACACATATATAATAATAATAGTAATAATAATAAAGTACTCCAATAGGTGAAGAGCCGATGTAGTTCTACTTACAAGATCTAAAGCTGAGCCACCTCCTAAATACTCCATAATGATCCACAGCTTAGTTCCCTATAGACAATGGTAAAAATAACACAAGCACCATTTTTTCAAGTGTCACATGACATTTGTTGCACATGCATGTGACGAACCTTTAACATTCATAGAAATTTCCACACAAGGCTATTAATAGCTTAAATTATAAATGGATCTTTTATGTGTTTAAAACAGCCCTATTTTGGAACATTTGTTTTGTGCAAACTTCCATTCCTGGAAGAGCTTGTCATTTCATAACTGGTATTTTGCAAGTATGTAAACATAGAGGAATGTATAAAATCCGAAAATGTAGTTCAGGCTGAAACTGGATATTTATTGCAATAAAATAAAATGTGATTAAGGAGAAAGTGAATGGATGGCGGTCATAAAGAATGTGTAATGTAACAAATATAATCAAGATTTTTAAACAACATTTTGATTGGAGTGCTTTTTGGCTGGTTTAGGTCTGTCATTGAAAAAGAAATACGACATTGCAGTCATACTATCCATTTCCCACTAACATTACGTAAACACAGCAGATTGGCTAATGTGTTCACATGCACCTGCTTAACAGCACTCAAATGTTAAACTAATGTCAAATTTATATTTTTAAAATTACAGTACGGATTGGTACCGAACTCTGTACTTTTGACAACCCGGCTGTCAAGTACTAGATTCACAGCCAATTCATTTTTATGAAGAGATCTGTCAATAACTGACTCAAATGATTTGTTCAAGAAGCTCCATCTTGCTGACATTGTGATTGTTTTTTCCTTTTTACATTATCTGTTTGACTTTCGGAAT
>LR812520.1:27652344-27685693 GCA_903798195.1 Danio kyathit
TATTCTTTTCAATATCCCCAAACATCGGTCTTTTAAAATGTAACACAATCTGCCGATGCTCAGTGCTGAAACGATGAGCCGATCAACAGTGTAAAAAGTAAGAATGGTTATTTATGCTACAGCATTTTTATAATCATCCAGTGATTTGTGTTATTGAAACCTTTGCTAAAATAGGTAAATCTAAAATCTAAAAGTCTAGATCACAGGTGTCAAACTCAGTTACTGGAGGGCCGCAGCTCTGCACAGTTTAGTTCCAACCCTAATTAAACACACCCGATTAAACTAATTGAGTGCTTTAGGCTTGTCTTATACCTACAGATAGGTGTGTTGAAGCAGGGCTGGAACTAAATATAAAATAACTAAGAACATACAGTGGCTTGCAAAAAGATTCACACCCCTTGAACTTTTCAGTAATTTTGCACATTATGACCACAAACATAAATATATTTTATTGAAATGTTATGTGAAAGACCAACACAAAGTGGCATACAATTGTGGAGTAGAAAGAGAATTATACATTAAATCAATTTTTACAAAGAAAAAACTGAAAAGTGTATGTGCAAAAGTATTCAGTCCCCCTGAGTCAATACTTTGTGGAACCCTCCTTTGCTGCAATTACAGCTGCAAGTCTTTTGGTGTATGTCACTACCAGCTTTGCACATTCTTCCTTGCAAAACAATTCAAGCTGAATCAGATTAGATGGAGAGATTGTAAAAAAAAAGAACTCATCTATAATTCTCTTTCTACTTCACAATTGTATGCCACTTTGTGTTGGTCTTTCGCATAACATTCAAATAAAATATATTTATGTTTGTGGTCACAAAAAAATTCAATGACAACTGATTAATGTACGTTCAAATTACACACATTAATACAATATGAATAAAAATAGTTTTTAGTGGTTGCAATGTAAGGTATATGTAAAGTATTAAAGGGCACCTATGTTTGGACAGACATATGTGTAGGTATAGTGTATATACCGTCATATTGGGGTGATATAAACACACCTAGTCCTTTTTTTCAATTTAACAACATACAAACGGTGGACTAATTGGAGCGGTTTTCAGACTGTCCGCAACTTGACGTAGGAGTGCGGTCCCCCCGCCCACCGAATTGATTGACAGCTGCATATTAACATGTCTTCGTAGTAACGTTTATAATCCTATCAACAAGACAGGACGTGCGCAAAGCAACCATGAATAAAAGATCTGTTCAGTTTGCTAGGATCATCAATCATCATCAAATGTGATTAAGAATGAGTTTTACAAGTTAAAAATGTTTTAAAACAGTGCATGTTTGTAATGAATTACAGCGATTTACTTCAGCTTTACTTCATCACCACAGCCGCATGTCAGAACAATTATACAAGAAGATGCTTCAATCCTGGTTTGTGGACGTAAATCAGGTTTATTCTGTACATTAACATAACAGATATCCATACAGCAGTGGATATTAACCTGTATCCTGTCACATTTGCGTGCAAAAACAGTGCAAAGCTAAACGAGCGCGCTGTCTGTGTGTGTGTGTGTGTGTGTGTGTGTGTGTGTGTGTGTGTGTCCGTGCTTTGTGTGTGTGCGTGAACTTTCTAACAACATTGTATGTGACTCATCGTTTCAACTCCACAACAAATGCATCAAATACTCATTGTTAAAGCTCTTACTGTAGTATATCTCACAAATGTTACGTGAGATCTTCTTCCTGAGGCAGCCGAGAGCGGAGATTGAAGCACGCTTACAGACACCTGGGAACAGTGGGCGGGGAGGACTAGCCTTAAAGGCGCAGTACAAGAAAACAGGGACAAGCAGTTAAAAGCTATAAAACAGAAACTTCAGAAAGCTATAATAAATAATCTAATGGGTGTTTTGAGCTGAAACTTTACAGACACATTCTGGGGACACAAAAGACTTATATTAAATCTGGAAAAAGGGGTAACCTAGGTGCCCTTTAATATGCAATTTCTAATGCAGCCTGTGATTTTAAGAATGAGTAAATGAGTCACAGGCTTAAATGATTTGTTCAAAAGCAGATTCATTCAGGAAAGTCCAGAATTTATTTTAGATTCATTCGTTCATTTTAGAGTCACTTGTGAACTCTAATGTAGGCAAACTGCATTTTTATATGGATACATTAACACTATAGTAAAGTACTTGGATTCATTTGTTGTGGCAATTCTATAGTTGGGCGACACTGTGACTCAGTGGTTAGCACTGTCGCCTCACAGCAAGAAGGTCGCTGGTTCGAGTATCAGCTGGGTCAGTTGGCATTTCTGTGTGGAGTTTGCATGTTCTCCCCGTGTTCACGTGGGTTTCCCCCACAAGTCCGAAGACATGCACTATAGGTGAATTGGGTAATGAGCTAAATGAGTGTGTATGGGTGTTTCCCAGTGCTGGGTTGCGGCTGGATGGGCATCCGCTGTGAAAACATATGCTGGATAAGTTGGCGGTTTATTCTGCTGTGGCGACCCCTGATTAATAAAGGCACCAAGCCGAAGGAAAATGAATGAATGAAAGTTCTGTGGTAATGAGTAGGCCCACACGGAATCTGCACACGCAGAATTTCGCAGATTTTTAGCCCATCATTAATTCTGTTTATTTACTTGAGTAAATGTGTGTAAATCTGAATTTATTCAGTTTTTAAATTACACATATTTCACATATTAAGGTTTTAGTTATGAGACTCTCAAAATAATTCCGCAGAAATGCGCAGATTTTTACCCCAATTCTCCGCAGAAATTGCAAAAAATGTCCGCAGATTCCGTCTGGCCCTAGTAATGAGAGACTCAAATCACTGAATCGTTAATTCTAACAATGTGTTATTGATGGCTGATTCATTAAAAACTGAAGCAAGTCATTAACAGCAAAATAGAATATCTTCCATATAAAAAATATATAGGGTGTGTTCATAATTTTGGCAAAAACAAAAAAACTACAATGACAACATGGTGAATGTACATGCTAATTACACACTAATAAAATATGGAATTATGTTATAGGTTGCAATGTAACTATTAATAGGAAATTTGGGATGCAGCCTCTGTTTTAAGAATGAGTCAATGAATCACTGGCTTAAATACTAAGTTCAAACGCAGATTAATTTAGGAAAGTATTCGCTTTAGATTTATTTATTTTAGATAGAGCCACTTGTGAACTCTTCTCTAATGTAATGTAGTTTTCTGCAACTATATGGTATATTATTACAATACTATAATACGCAACAGTTTGCAGTAGTGAAAATTAAAGTATACTACAAGTATTTACATTACATTTAGCAGACGCTTTTATCTAAAGCGACTTACACCCATGAACACACACCTATTAATAGCTACTACAATATGCTGTGGGCAGCACTGTGGCGCAGTGGGTAGCACAATCGCCTCACAGCAAGAAGGTTGCTGATTCGAGCCCCAGCTGGGTCACTTGGCATTTCTGTGTGGAGTTTGCATGTTCTCCCCTTGTGGGTTTCCTCAGGGTGCTCCGTTTTCCCCCACAAGTCCAAAGACATGTGGTACAGGTGAATTGAATAAGCTAAATTGTCAGTAGTGTATGTGCGTGAATGGGTGTGTATAGGTGTTTTCCAGTGCTGGAAGGGCATCCGTCGCGTAAAACATGTGCTGGATAAGTTGGCGTTTCATTCTGCTGAAGCGACCCCGGATTAATAAAGGGACTAAGCCAAAAAGAAAAAGAATGAATGAATGAATGAATGAATGAATGAATGAATGAATGAATAAATGAGTGTAATAAAGCAGTTGAACATGTGTTTGTTGTCTGTTTTAAGTGACTTCCAGAGAAGAAAATATCGAATGATGTGAGTATAAACTGTACACTACTAACATCTTTCGACACTCTATTTTAACTCTAAAGATACAATTACTGCAATTACGTCAAAACAACAATCTTTGTGAAAAGAAAAAACACAAACCTTGCCTTTATTGGAGGGTCAACGTTCTCCACATCCTTCTCCGGGCCTGCAGGTGGCGACGGCGCGCAGCTCCGGCTTCTGTCCCTCCGCGAGCCGTCAGCTGTGACCACGGATCAGGGAGAGCCGAGCGGATGAGAGATGCTTTGATTCTTATTCATGACAACAATTTGAAGATCAGCCAAAAATACATCTCGCTCCTTCACATGACCCGGATAAAATGCAGCCGGACGAGACGCAGTATTTACAACGGTAAGCAGCGGCTCTGCATTCGGCTTGAACTAACGTAACGTCACAGTGTGACAGCCTTTATGTTGAGTCAGTATGTCTGTTTATTTAGAAAGAGACACTGCAAATAATACGCGTGTATCATATCCTATCTGTTTACCCTCGCTGGTTTAATTTTCATCGAGTTATTTTATTATAATATCTATAGTCGTGTGTAAATCTGGGTCAAATACATCCGCTCCACTTGCTGATGGGCGTGGCCTACAGAAAGCGTCCCGTTATGATGCCAGTGTGTGTTTTACTGTAGTATTTTTGGGCGCGTCCCAAGTCAGGTGCACATGTGATGTAATCTCACAAATGTTGTAATGCTTAGCAGCTCTCTATAAGGTTTAAGACACAGCCTGTAATTAAAGCAAGACACTGCAGAATAGCATCTAAGAGTCATACGCTTCCACAGATGATAGATCAAATTATAATTGGGACTTGTGGAGCTGCGCATCCATGGTTTTGTTCTTCAGCGTTTGGACTTTCAGTAGTGAAAATTAAAACACACTGAACTGAACTTCAACTTTGAAAACTGGACTGACACAGTTTAAATTTACTACAACCCCCCGGCAAAAAGTATTGAATTGCCACTCTTGGAAGATGTTTATTCAAATGTTTAATTGTGTAGAAAAAAAAACCAAACACATACATGCCACAAAACTGTTTTCATTCAACAATCCAACCTGTTGGTTGTATGAAACGATTAAAAAAAAGAAAAAGAAAGAATACTGTAGTCAATTACAACTGTTTTTACAGATCAAACAGAGAAAAAAAATTATATGGGATCACCAAATAAAAACACCACTAGTACTTTCTTGCACCACTTATGACTTTCATAACAGCTTGAATTGTCTGAGGAATGGATTAAAAGTATTCTTCATCAATCTGTCTCCAACTTTGTCTTATTGCAGTTGCCAGATCAGCTTTGCAGGTTGGAGTCTTGTCCTGGACCACTTTCTTTAATTTCCACCACAGATTTTCAATTGCATTGAGGTCTGGACTATTTGCAGGCCATTCCATTGACATTATCCCCCGGTTTCACAAACATGGTTTAAGGCTAATCATGGATTAAATTGCATGTTTGAGCTGTTTCAGCTGAAAATAACTTGCAGTGAGATGTCTTAAAACATGTCATTTTTTGTCTACAGGTGCACACTAGTAATGTATTTTTTAAGGCTGTTTTTAAAAATGTGGCATAAATAGCCTAATTTAACTAAGGTCTAGTCCTGGCTTAAGCTAAGCCCTGTTTGTGAAACTGGGCCTATATGTCTTACCCTTTAGGAAAGTTTTCATAGATTTTGCCTTATGGCATGATGCATTATCATCCAGAAATATTACAGTATGTCAATTCAATTATATTCATCTTTATTTCTATAGCGCTTTTACAATGTACACTCAAAAAATTAAGTTTACTGATTGTTCAAACTACTTATTTAAAATGAGCTAAAACAACACAATTCTTGGCTTTTTTTTGGGACAACTTCATTGTTTTATGTTCAAGCTACTTAAATGTGTATAAAACTACTCAGCTAACTTAATTCTTTCATGTTGTCCCAACACAAATCGATTGTGTGGAACCCAACATTTTTTACAGTGTAGACTGTGTCAAAGCAGCTTAACATAGAAGATTATAGTAATCGATATGTCATCATCACCAAACATCCTTTCAATTGATAGAATAAGAAAAGTGTCCAAAATCTCAATATAAACTTGTGCATTTATAGAGGATGTAGTGACTGCCATCTCTCCCATACTTTACCTGACATATAACCCCATATTCTTAATGATTTTGGACATTTGCATGTTTTCTTCAGGCAGTTGTCATCGTAAATTTTATTGGAACGGCACCAAAGATCTCCTTTGTTTTAACTGACAAGCACTCTTTTTTTAACTGCAGACTAATTAGTGGTTGTAACCAGATAAAGCTGCTTGTTTTAAAACTGCAAAGTACATGATGATTCCATATAATTTTTCTCTTGATTTTTGTGATTCCATATTTGTTTTCTCTGTTTGATCTGTAAAAACAGTTGTAATTGACTACAGTGTTCTTTCATTTTTCTTTTTTTTAAGTGTTTCATACAGCCAGAAGGTTGGATTGTTAATTGAAAATAGTTTTGTGGCATGTATGTGTTTGTTTGTTTTTCTACACAAACATTTGAATGAACATCTTCCAAAAGTACTATGTTAAGCTGCTTTGACATAATCCACATTGTAAAAGCGTTATAAAGATTAATTGAATTGAATTGAATAAGGGGCAACACGGTGGCGCAGTGGGTAGCACGTTCGCCTTACAGCAAGAAGGTCGCTGGTTTGAGCCTCAACTGGGTCAGTTGGCATTTCTGTGAGGAGTTTGCATGTTCTCCCTGTGTTCGCGTGGGTTTCCTCCGGGTGCTCCGGTTTCCCCCGCAAGTCCAAATACATGCAGTATAGGTGAATTGGGTAAGCTAAATTGTCCGTAGTGTATGAGTGTGAATGGAAGTGTTTCCCAGTGATGGGTTGCAGCTGGAAGGGCATCCGCTGCATAAAACATATGCTGGATAAGTTGGCGGTTCATTCCGCTGTGGCGACCCCTGATTAATAAAGGGACTAAGCCGAAAAGAAAATGAATGAATGAATTGAATAATTTTTTATAAATATTTTTTTTGTTTAAATATGCAAACACAGCATTATTTAATATGTGCAAGGTTGCAAACGTTTATAGAACATAAATGTGTGCATTAGATGAAATAATTTTCTAAATTATTGTTCATATTTTTAGGCGTTTTTTGTCATATTAGAAGTTGTTTTTTGTAGATGATCTTTTTGTCACTCCATAATTCAGAAAATATTGAGAGAGAACAAAAGAATACTGAGCAAAAAAATAAATAAATTGTTGAGTAAAATGTAGTATCAGATAAATTATGAACATATCCCTTTGAAAAAAAAAAAAAACAGAATACAGATGTGAATAAAAATAAATATGTGAAATTTGGTTTATGTAAGAGCTGCTTAAAAGGGAAAATAGCCTTTAAAAGTAGGGCTGCACGATTTGGAGAAAAAATCTAACTGAGGTTTATCTGATCAAAATTGCGATTTGCCATTTAAAATGTGATATACTATAATTTCATTTTAAAAAAACTGCAGGTTTGATGTGGTGGTTTTAACAGCACCAAAGAAAGACCAAGCATAATCCCAAAGTACGCTACACTATGCTTCTGTTTATTTAAAACCATTTTTTTCCAATAAAGTTGTCAGTTATCATGACCAATTAAGAAAATAACAACAGTATAGTAAATTCAATTTATTCAATTATATCTAAAGTATTATATGTGGATATTAAAAAAAACTTTAAAATCTTTACATTTTATACTTTTCATATTGATTTCATGACATTCACGGTGCATTGACAATGCTTTCCATACACAATTTTAGATTTTGCTTCACAGCACAAGAATTCTTATATTAAAATGTATAATTTATGAATATATTTATCTTTACATATTATTTGTAATACAATTTTGTCCTTTAAAATAAGCAGTCAGATGTACTGTACCTTTAATTTTACCTGCTCAAAGAAAACCCTTTTTGACTGTTTCAAACAAAACTCAAGTACATGCACAGAGCAAAGTTTTTAGCAAATAAATAAATGTAAATATGATCCCACTTGCTATTGATGATTGGTCATTGTGTTCCCGCAGTCAACAGAAAGGGCTGCGATTGGCTCTAACGGTCAGCACAGCTCTGGCATTACCGATGAGTGATGCGGATACAGATAAACAGCTGTGGTTACAGTCTATAATGTGCGGTTATCACAGCTGATCAATGATAGATGCGGTAGAGAAAACAAAAATCCACAAAATCCTCAAAATCACTGTAACAGCCGAGGGAGGAGAGAATACTTTACCTCACGCAAGCAGGTCAAAAGGTCCACACACAGACAAACGGGAAGGGAAAAATGGTATTGCAACATCCCTAATTAAAATTAAATCCAACAATCACAAATGTTTTCTTTACATTATACTGAAAAAAAACTACGAAAAGCTAAAACTCTCAAAACTGGTACATGAAAAAGCAGTGTTTTTGCCTTCAGTGATTCGGCCTAATTCTACCTACACTGTCACATCTAATCTTGATCTATCTTGTCTCTATTAGGAGATGTAGGATTGGTGATATAGATGTGCATCCTACAGAGAAGGCTCTAGTTGTGTATTATGAAGTGGAAGCATCTATTTTAGGAGAGACAGGCAATGCAAGGCATGAGGAGAAGAAGGACTGCCAGAAAATGTAAGCAAATAGACTCTTTACACTCTCTTACCATCCATTCAACCCTTCATTCAATTTGTTTGGCTTTTGTTTTCTTAGCATCCGGCTGAGGAGTCTGAACTCCAGCACTGATATTTCCGCCCTGGCCAAGAAGGTGGTGGAAGAGTGTAAACTCATTCATCCATCAAAGCTGAAAGAGGTGGAACATCTGTTGCTGTATTTACAGAACCGAAAGAAGCCCAGCACTAAATGTAAATCCTCTTTAAATGGATCGTTCGCTCAAAATGATTTACTGTTGATTTTTAGGATATGCAAGATATAAGTGAGTTTTTTCTTTTAGTAGTAGAACATTACATTAAAGAAGATGCTAAGCTAATTTTAAGGTCGATGTGCATTTTAAAAGTAAAAATAAACATGTACAGGTGACAGAGTTAGTGTCCTTGGATCCTGGTGACATACTGAGGTCTTTAGAAGCAAAACATTCATTTTTGGTTAATCCTGAATGCTGCACCCTTTGTAAAATTGTGGATTACCAACGCTATCTCACGGCCAATTCGTAACTTTTTGATTAGTGGCTAATTCGTATGAATTCGTACGATCTAATTCGTACAAATTAGTACGATTTGCCCATCACCCAATGACGGTTGGGGTTAGGGGTGGGGTTAGGTGCCACGCCTCCTTTTTAAAATCGTACATTTTCGTACGACTGAACTCGTACGAATTCGTACGAATTAGCCACTAAACTGACAAAACGTAAAATACTTACGTTTCCTCGTGAGATCAGGCTGGGATTACAGGTAATAATACTCATTTACTTGCAATGACTGATTGATTAAATTCATAATGTATTATCTGGAGCTATGTTTTACAGTATGTTTTTACTATACAAGTGCAAGGTGACTTGCATTTTCGGAATCACCAAAGACTACCAATTTAGCTAAAAATCTTCTTTAATGTTCTGCTTATAAAAAAAAAAACATCTTGGAATGCCAGATGGTGGGTTTAATAGTAAATGTTACTGAAATAATACTTTTTGGAGGTACTTTTATTTGAGAAACTCACTTATTATTGAAGTAAATGTTTCTATTTATGTAATTTTAGGCCTTATACCACAAATGAATAACGAAAGTGTTTGTTGTTTCCTGTTGTCTGTCTTCAGTGGAGAAGAAGGAAAAGAAAGCTCAGAAACCCAGAGAACTCCTGCTGTTTGAAGGAATGGAAGTACGCCTTGTTTTCCACTCAAACACATTTCAAGACATGCGTAATTAGGGCTGGCAAACAAAAGAAAGTGTTACCACATGTGATTAATTATACATGTTAAATGTTCCTCATTTTTAATGCTAACTAGGTGTGTGTGATATTTTCATCTATAATAACGTTGTAGGCGTTGTTTTAATGATGTGCGAGGTGACATTATCCAGTATATCACTGACTTTGCAATAAACAAACAGGGAAAAAAAAAACAAGATCTAAATCTCGAGAGGCCAAAAGCATTGACGTTGACGTTCCCTGTTTTGTTTTTAAATGTATGATCTAGTCAATATCAGTCAAACAAGAATACCATATCAGCAAATCTAATATTGATTCTATTCAACAGCTCAACAAACATGATATGACATTTGTTTAGACCCAAAATTGTCTTTTTTTTGCTAATGAATATTTTTCACCAGAGCAGAACTTCTGTGTCTTAAAGCAACACCGCAGTGTTTCTTTCCTGAATTCATATTTTTCAGTGATTCAATGATCTATTTGTGAAGACTCTTACAGTGCTTTTAAATAAAGCAGCCTTTTTGTACAAAATAATCACTCATCAAAATAGGGATTTGCCATAATTAGTGTCAAATGCAGTATCATATTTTTTATTTATTTCTTACACACATAGCTAAATATTATTTAATTGTTGTTATCAAAACAATAAAAAATTAGAATGTGTATATATTTTTAGTCAATTTTGCACACCTCTACTGATTGTGCGTTTATCTGTTTTAATTAAATGATTAATTCTGCTCTTTGTTACTTTTACCAAGTTTGTGGCAGAAGCTGACATATAATTTCTTTCATTTTATTTTATTTATAACATTTAACAAAGGTAAAAGTTGCAGTGTAGTGTAACTGAATCATTATTGCAGCTCAAGTAATGAAATATGTTTCATTAGTCTAAAATGTTAATAATTTAGAAAGATCTTTGCATAAAAATACAAATGAAGAGTTCAGATGCAAAACCCTCCAAATCCATTAGACCTCTTTTCTTGTAAATGAGCATTTTCTATCAGGCTCCTATAATTACGTTTAGATGTTTCATTTTATATGTAATGATAAGGTTATAAGCTGGTAAATAAAATACCTTTTTATAAAAAATGTCACTTTAGACAATTCTTAGGTTTTTAACAAGGTAGATTTTCTTTTGTGTCAAAACCAGCTAAATCCACTTCTGCTTTTTTTTTTTTGCAAAAACCTCTAAATCCACATATTGGCACAAGACAGTGTAATTAGCTGAAAATCACTAAAGATGCAATTCGAAATTATTTTACTAAACATAAAACACATTACACAAACCACCTAAAATCTGTCAAGTAAGTGGCGGTTCGTTCCGCTGTGATAAACCAGGGAAAAAGCAGAAGGAAAATGAATGAATAAAATCTGTCAAGTAAGTGCATTAATCAATAACAAGAAAACTGACATTAATTAAATCTCAATAATCTATTGTCATTTCTGATATTTAGGATTTAGATTTAATGTAAGTAGAGCAATGTATGCATTGCATACATTTTAAGCTAAGCTTGGCAGATTCAATTAATGTAGCCTAGTGTAAAAACATTGTGAAGCATCAATATCTGTGCATAGTCCATTAATATAAAAAGCTTATCAGACGTATAGGTATTATGAAGTAAAACAAATAATGTATAACAAATTGTTATAGTTAAATTAGCAAATAAAACACAAGGTAGGCCTACCTTACTACACTTCGGACTGTACATTGTGTTTTCTTTTTCTTATAATGCAGAGAGTTTTGAGGTATGGGACGTTTTCATTTGCCATTTACTGACAAACTCCATATTTTAAAATCGAAAGTGAAATAAAACCGTCTCTTCATAAAGCCGGCTCATCAGCGCGCTGCTACATTGATTTGATTCGCGCCTACTGATTGGTTCTCGGGATATATTGGCTTTTGATGTCAAAGGCAAGTGGCGTTTAGCGGCTTTTGCCAACAGACTGTTATTTCTGAATGCGCTGACGCTGGGATTTGGATGATTAGAAGCAAATCTATTTGTTGATGGTGTACTACGTGCCTAAAGCATTCACTCAATGTCATTATCTCATTTTTTGTCGGAAGTGGCGTTTAGCGGCTTTTGCATTTGAACTCTTCAAATAAAGAACAATACATAAAATGTATTCATAATTTAGAAGCGAAGTCTTTATGTAACAGTGTATTTTACTTAAACAGACTCCTTGAAGCATTAGTTGTCACAAAAGTTAATTTTTTAGTTGAATGACGTAATTCGTAATCCTTTTCTTTCCAGATTGATGAGGAGGCAAATATTAATAAAATTGAAGATTACGTAGAGCTGTTGTATGAAAGCATCCCTGAGAAGATCAGAGGCTCAACTCTCATCCTGCATTTGGCTCGTAACCCTGATAACCTGGAGGAGCTCCTGCATAACGGTACTATGGCAGCTCATTTTTCTCCATTGTTCCCTGTCAACAGTGTTATTATTCTTAATAAACATGAAAAGTCACTAGCTGCCACACAACAGCATTATTTTCAGTGGTTATTATTTCTGTTACAGTATAAGATCATCCCGTATGAGACATTTAGGTCAATCTGACATGAAAGTGAAGTCGACTTGAGCTTGTCATTTTGCTACATGTGTGGATATATAATAGAATCAAATGCCTTGTCTCACAGGACTATGGCGCTACATACTAGTTAAACATAAATATGAATATACAACAGAACAGTATAAGAAAAAAAAACTGCTGCAAAAGAAGTACTATTGACAAAACCCCAAAATTTGTCCACTAACTTCTTTGGATCTAAAAGCAACAATTTGTTCTTGCATTAATAACAAATGGCAAAGAGAACGGGATCTACATACGAATAACAAACTTCATGAAATTAGCTCTAATGTTGGTAAAAGAAACGTTTAGAAATTTTTGAATCAGTAGGATCAGATTGTTTTTACCAGTTGTAGAATTAGTTGTAGAAAAAGCACTTGAACTATAAAGCATGTGTTATTGGATTGTGTTGGTTTTAATCCTGTAAGGAATTAATTTTATTAAGTTGATTGTTTTGAAGAGATTTTTTAACAGTTCTTATCCAAATAGAGTTTTTAACAAAAATAAATAGTAAGATACTAATATAGTCTGTGCATTATCTATGCAAACAAACACACAGTATAAGACAATTATAGACTTATACAACAGTTAACCATCTGGCTATACATTACATATACTATAAATACTATAACTACTCTAAAGAGTTGACTACACATAGACAAACTGAGACTGTACAAAAACTTCATGTAAATGCTGATGAATTGAAGGATTGTGACAGTGAAGAATGAAGAATTTCAGCTTTGTCGTCATCAGATAAGCATATGAAGAGTTTAGATGCAAAAACCTCTAAGTGCCGTCAAACATTTTCTTTCAAAATTAGCATTTTTTTCTCAGTAATTTTACTTTAGTGCAAAGAATAGATTATTTTCATTGCCTTTAAAGTAAAATAACTGAACATAAACAAAGGAGGCTGAGAAAAAGGCGATTTTAGAGAACAATTTCAGACAGCAATTAAAGGTTTTTGCATCTGAACTCTTCATATATTAAATTGTGATTTGCGAAAGGTGACACATAAAAATTCATTAGATGAATAAAACAGTACATACTTCAACAGTTCATACAAAATATTCCGGAGCTGGTTATATATTGTATGGAGTGTCATTCGGTGTGAAAAATAGGATTTTTAGTTAATGGTGCTTTATACTACATTGAGCCTATAAGTTAAATTGTTCTCTGATATCTGCATAATAAATATGAGCCATAGGTAAGTAAAAAAACTTTAGAAATGGTTTTATATGCTTAGTTATTACTCAATAAAATTCCATAATAATATCATAAGCTCTATATTGACCATATTTGGAACGGTTGTGAATATTAATGAGCTATGCTCTGACGCAGCTCTCAGTTCTCTTCTCTCTTTCTCTCTCCCCGTCCCTGTCCCTCTCGCTCACACACACTCACACACACACACACACACACACACACACAAACACACACTCACACTCACACACACACACACACACACACACACACACACACACACACACACACACACACACACACACACACACACACACACACACACACACACACACACACACACACACACACACACACACACACCTCATGATGTACTCTAAAATAAACATGCAAAATAATCATACTTAATTTGTCAAATATTTTAACAAAGTAGATTCTAGCTAAAGTTTGGAGTGGTGGAGGTTCAAGTGACCTACATGGAGTGAGTGAGCTATCTAATGTAAACCCGTCAGAGTAAACTATTTTGCGCTTGAGTTGTGTTGTGGATAATAGAGGCCATTAATTAAACCTTTTTGACAATTTAAACATTTTTGACTGTTTAACAACAATTCTTATGTAAAACAAAATGGGCTTGAATACAACCGTATACAGATTTTGATTGCATTATGAATAATTATTATGTGTTTAACGTATTTCAGAGACTGCACTTGGAGCTCTGGCTCGCGTACTGAGAGAGGACTGGAAACACAGTGTGGAGTTAGCAACTACCATCATCTATGTATTTTTCTGCTTCTCAAGGTACACAATTTCTTTACAGTTTATTGCTCTTTTGACAACAGCCTTGTTGTTCTTTGTTGTTGGGGTGCTTTAACAGGGCAGCTTGCTAATCAATGCAGATTAAAAGTACTGTCAGCACTGTAAACTCTCTGAGATGTGATGTCTCTAAATTCAACAGTTTCAAAACATCATTTCTACAACCAACAAAACAGCTTTAAACTATATTTCGATTGTTTATGAGGACTTAGTGCAGTAATAATTCACAGATATGTGTTGATTCAAAACATATTAGAATGATAGGATCGTGTGATACTGAAGTAAACATGCTTAAATTTTGGTTTTGTTTTATATTTTTTAAAAAGTGAAAAGAAAGTTATATTTTAA
Source organism: Danio kyathit (assembly GCA_903798195.1). Lineage (NCBI taxonomy): Eukaryota > Metazoa > Chordata > Actinopteri > Cypriniformes > Danionidae > Danio > Danio kyathit. The sequence continues at coordinate 27,666,973 of LR812520.1, forward strand.
AGAAATAGTTCACTCAAAAAAATAAATTTACTGAAACAAGATTCTTGAAAGATATTTAAAGATAGCTAGAAACTTCCTTTTCAAAATTTCAGGCCTTCATGACAAACCTGTTACTAGGGATGCTCCGATCGATTGGCTGGCGATCGGTATCGGTCGATAATCACATTTTATGACTCGATCAGTTTTCGCTTATCTGGCCGATCACATGATCGCAAGTGTTAGCTTACGGGTTTACAAGCAGAGGGAGATGCATTTAAATTTCTTATGCATCAAAAATGCACTCCAAATTTCTTCTTCATTGAGGCATGTTGAATTATTCTTCCTTCATTTCAGTGTTTCCAAATGCATTGATAGTCATTTTTCTTACCAATTTTTTTTAAAATCTGTTTAATCTATTATTTTCTGTAAAGCTGCTTCTGGCCATGACATGTCTACATAAAATGGTTGTAAGAGACGTGTTTAGGGGATTATATGCAACATCCTTCATCTATTCTTTTAGGAAAGGAGAAACCTCCACTTAAGGTTTGCATAATTAAGGGCGTGACCACTTATGTGACAGTTAAGTCTCGCTGGTCGCTGTCTCTTCACCTCAGCTGATTCCGGCTGATCTCGGCATATTCATCGTATTTTTGTGATGTTTTATGTGGCTTTACACAGTCAACTGCCTTTTGGAATTATTTCTTACAATTATCAGATGATATGGCATGCTGTGTGCACTTAATTGTGGTCACAAACCATTCATGTGGCCTCCATTTCCTAGGTGAGTGAAATTATATACTTATATACAGTACCATCTCTATAAATGTATTTGTTTTATTTAAAATCATTTATAATGTTCTTTATAGCTGTAATGCACTCCAGAATCTGACAGATTGATTAGCTGTAGGCGCTAGAATAGTCATCTGAAGCGTTGTCATACAGTATTATGCCTGGATTTCATAAATAGCCTTGCATTTACTAACACAGACTATATCTGAAGTGTTTGGAAGTAATTCGCGTTTTCTTCCTGTAGAAAAACGTCAAAAGAACAATGCTTAGTGGCTCAATGTATTACAGCAGTGTTTTTAAAAGACTAAACAGTTTATTGTTATAGTATACAACCAAGCACATGTGGTCAGAACACAAACGAGTCGCAGGTAATGAAGTATTAAGCGTTGCTCTCATAGGAAAGCCAGTCTAAGCAAAATGCCAGCAGGCGTCTGTAGCTCCGCTCACGCTCCACCTCTTTGCCCTTGTTTGGTGTCCTGCGGTTTGTGCGATGACGCGCGAACAAAATGGCAACGGTTGGCCACGCCTACCTGTAGCTTCTTTTGGGTTCTTCATAAACCTATGGGTGATGTCACGGATACTACGTCCATATCTTTTACAGTCTATAGTATTATTGTATTATAGAACTTTATAATTAATGTTTATTAGTTTCTTTAAGCATATGCTTTTAAATTATAATTCTTGTTTTAATAATGAAATTATTTATGAAATCACTTTGCCTTTCCAGTCATATTTATTTTCACAGATATTGTAATAAAGAAGGAGTTGTCCAACACTTTTGTACTTTTTTATGAGAACAATTGTGTACCTTCATTTCAGTTGTACCATAAAAGGTACAGTGTCAGCCTTTTCTGTCCCACATAAGGTACAATTTTTACAAAGGTACAAATCTGTTCCTCAAGGAACATTATTTGTACCACTGTATGCCTTTTTATCTGAGAGTGTATCAAACTTAGAGGGAAAATGTGCTTTATGCAGTGTTAAAGTTATATAAACCTAAGCATCAGAATCGGTACTCGGTGTTGGCCGATCACCAAGACGAGGAGTTGACACTCTGTATCAGCTCCAAAAATCTTGATCGGAGCATCCATATCTGTTACTACTGACTTCCATAATATTTGTTTTACCTGGATGTCAATGACTACAAGTTTCCAACATTCTTCAAAATATCTTCTTTTGTGTTCAACAAAACAGAAAAGTCAAACTGCTTTGGAACAAGTCATTGGTGAATAATTCATGGCAGAATTTTCATTTTAGTAAATGTCTCTTTTAATTAGTATACTATTTATGACAATATTTTTTCAACAGTTTTATTACTGTTCTAATTAATTTTTTGATCAAATAAACGCAGCCCTGATGAGTACAAAAGTCTTTCAAAACAAAACAATAAAATCCTTTAAACAATAGTGAAGTGAGAGAATTACACAGCAGATTGTATTTCAGAGCATTAGTGCGATTTCTCTATTTAGCATTTTTCCTTCTTGTAATCATTCTCTTTTATAAACCTTAAGAAAACCGTCATATATTCTCAAAACATCTTAAGTGGCTGCAGATCAGGTTACTGCTTTTACTGAGATAGCTGTCAGTATTTATTTGAGCTATGCAAGTGTGCCTTCTCATTTGAAGGTTTTCCTTGGCTCTCACCATCAGATGGCTAATGTGGAAATTTCTTTCCGCGAGCGAGAATGACTTTGACGTTTGAAGGATGTATTTGAAATGTACGATGAGTTGTTTGGCCTGATCTTTCAGCTCTGTTTATGCACTAATCAGAACTAGAGTATGAAATTCATCTGGCACGTCCGTCTCTGCATACTAGCCGTCGTCTAGATTATATCTCTGAATGTGCCAGGAGAGGTCGAAGGAGGACAGACCATCATGACTTTGTCTTTCCTGCAGTTTTTCTCAATTTCATGGACTTATTACACATTATAAGATCGGAGCGCTGTGTATGAACGTCATCGAGCATGAGCTAAAGAAATATGACCTGTGGCAGGACGAGTTGGAGAAGAAGAGCAAAGCTTATATCCTTTCTGTCAATCTTTGTTTTTTTTTTGTAGCAAAATGTCAAAAAGAATTGGTACAGACTAGGCTAGTTTGGTTTGATTTAAAGCAAACTCTTGTGCTAATACTCTGTAAATGTTTTTTTTGAATGTATGCAATCTGTATGTTTGCAAGTATGAATGCTGCAATCTCAAGCAGATTTTGACCACTGAAATGTGGGTATTGGTTCTAAAGCGTACTTAAAAACAAGAATAAAGCATGAACCAAAATCATCTAAATAAAATAAATAAATAAATAAATGAATAAATAAAAAAATGAATAAAATAAAATAAATTAATTAATTAATTAAACTACTTAAAATTAAATTAAACTAGGATTAAGTACATTATTTTCTTGTTTCGTCTGAACCAAATTAACAAGTGAACTTGTGAATAAGAGCCTAAATTATCATAAACTAATACTACACTTATCTAGCACTGGGTGATATAATAACATCTCAGTATTATTAATTTTTTTATTTGTTAGGTGAGAATGATTCGCCCTCCTGGGAATTATTTATTCTTTTTCAAATACTTCTCAAGTGATATTTAATGAAGCAACGAAGTTTTCACAGTAATTCCGATAATATTTTTTTTTTCTTATGCAAAATGTCTTATTTGTTCTATTACTAGTTTTTTTAATTTTCAAAACTTTTTTGTTTAAGTTTTTATTGCAGAGAGATACAATTCAGAGCATCAGTTGACATATGTCACTTTTCCAGCTTTTCCAGTTTTTCCAAATTTCCTAATCCGGGATCAAAGAGGAAACTCAAATTTCATCATGACAGCAATAGAACAACATATTCCTTTGCCTTGGTTTACATCATCCTTATCAAAACTATATACAGAAGCAAGAAAACGGGGGGAGGGGGGGTGAAAACAACATTAACAGTAAAAATAAATCTTAAAAATCTATGGGAAAAAGACATTAGGTTGAATGGGAGTAATGTACTCAATCCATTTAAACCCCAAGTCAACAAATGTATCCTTTTGGTTATGCACATTGTATGTCAATATATTTTTCAAAATAAACTTTTAAGGTCAATATTATTAGAACAAACCATCATTATACAATGATTTGCTTAATTACCCTAACTTACCTACAGTTGCAATCAGAATTATTGAACCCCCTTTTTTTTCTTTTTTAAAATTTTTCCCAAATGATGTTTAACAGAACAAGGAAATTTTCACAGTATGTCTGATAATATTTTTTCTTCTGGAGAAAGTCTTATTTGTTTTATTTCGGCTAGAATAAAAGCAGTTTTTAATTTTTAAAAACCCATTTTAAGGTCAAAATTATTAGCCCCTTTAAGCTATATATTTTTTCAATAGTATACAGAACAAACCATCATTATACAATAACTTGCCTAATTACCCTAACCTGCCTAGTTAACCTAATTAACCTAGTTAAGCCTTTAAATGTCACTTTAAGCTGTATAGAAGTGTCTTGAAAAATATCTAGTCAAATATTATTTACTGACATCACAGCAAAGATAAAATAAATCAGTTATTACAAATGAGTTATTAAAACTATTATCTTTAGAAATGTGCTGAATTTTTTTTCTCTCTCCGTTAAACAGAAATTGGGGAAAAAAATAAACAGGGGGGGCTAATAAATCAGGGGGTTAAATAATTCTGATTGCAACTGTAGTTAACCTAACTAACCTAGTAAAGCCTTTAAATTGCACTTTAAGCTGAATACTACTATCATGCAAAATATATAGTCTAATATTATGTACTGTCGTCATGGCAGAAATAAACGAAATTCGTTATTAGAAATTAGTTATTATAACTATTATGTTTAGAAAAAATCTCTCTGTTAAACCAAAGTCCCCTTTAGGCAAGTCATTTCTCTCGGCAGCCATCTTTGAAACGCCTCTCGGGCGTTCTGTTTGAATGGGGAAACATCAAATTCTCCAAAATTGCTTGCCAAGCTTACGATAAAACTTTATATAAGGAATCAACAATAAAATTAAACAACAACTGTCTCTTTAGTTTCAGTTCTAAACATTTTAGTCTGTAGAAATTTATGTCTGGTTTTAGCCCCTGCCCCGGAGAATCATCAGTCTACAGTGATCGCTGATTGGCTTCAGTACTAGAAGGCGGGGCTTCATTTGCCATATTGACCGTTACAATTTTCCCCATTCAAAACTATAGGAGTGACATGTCTTGTGTATTCTATAGCTTTTGGTTAAACAGAACTTGGCCAAAAAATATATAGGAATTTAAATTTAACAGGAGGGCTAATCATTTGTATAATTAAACTTTACATGCTGTTCAATTTTATCTAATTAAATTATATTCATATTTGTTTTTAAATTGAAAATTGTAAATGTATCCATATAAACTATGCAACATGTTATGAGCAAAAAAGGGTTCAATTCTAACATTTTGACATTCTAATCTAGAAACAAAATGTATGCTTTTTGGAGCAGGAATTAAACGTATTACAGTAGCAATTTACACTTGCGATTTATAAAAATAAACCTATTTGTAGGTTTAAAATTTTACATATGGCAGATTTATTGTTCAACAGCAAATATGTTAGCATATGTGTGTTTTAGTCAGAGTAATGTTTGCCTCTAAGTTATTGCACTCTGCCTGTTTGGTGTGCATGTCAGCTTGTTCACTTAAGTTTAGTGGAAACACGAACACATAAGGATTAAATCCACCCCTGCAGCAAAATTGATATTGAAAACACTTTCTAACATTTACAGATGGAGAATATATCTGTATAATATCTGCCAGAGCGTCTGACAAGACAAACCACTTCAAACGATACGTTAACTGTTTCTTACTAGTTATTTTAAAGACCTAAATATAAATCATAACACCTGTCTAGGACAAATTAGATCATGCACTTTATCCCCATAGCATCTCTACTGTTTTTCAAATGTGCTCCGATCAAGCTGTTGTATATTGATAGAGAAACAATATTGCCTCATTTTATTTCTCATTGTTTATCAAAAAAATAAAAAAAAAAACTCAATGTACTGCCCAGTTCTGCCCTTAACATATCCACGTGATGAAGACCCCGACAACCATAGTTTGAGGAAGGAACACGAGAAAACCTTCAAGAAATACCAAAGCCTGCTGGTCAAACAGGAGCAGCTGCTGCGAGGTACAGCAAGTGAATTATTCATTCGACTTTTATTTTACTCTGATTTGTAGTAATCGTCTATGAGGCCATGTTTTTGTGTTTCTCCTCCTCCTCTAGTTGCGTTCTACTTGCTGTTAAACCTGTCTGAGGACACTCGCACCGAGCTCAAAATGAGGAACAAGAACATTGTGCACCTGCTGGTCAAGTCTTTAGACCGGGAGAACGAGGAGCTGCTGGTGCTGGTGGTCTCCTTCCTCAAAAAACTCAGCATCTTCCTGGAGAACAAGAATGATATGGTGAGACTTTTTTATGTTCTACATACCACAAATGTCTTCCACAAGTGCCCCTATTATGTCCAGGGCTCACAAAATTTCTAAATTCCAGGTAGCCCTTCGGGCAGGCACTCTTCAGTTTTTGGTAGCCCGAATATAAATTTAAGTATCACAAAAAGAAAATACATTATTTGTTAAATAAAAACAAGGGCAACCCAGTGGCGCAGTAGGTAGTGCTGTTGCCTCACAGCAAGAACGTCGCTGGGTCGCAGGTTCGAACCTCGGCTGGGCTGGGTCAGTTGGCGTTTCTGTGTGGAGTTTGCATGTTCTCCCTGGGTTCGCGTGGGTTTCCTCCGGGTGCTCCGGTTTCCCCCACAGTCCAAAGACATGCAGTACAGGTGAATTGGGTAAGCTAAATTGTCCATAGTGTATGAGTGTGAATGTGTGTGTGGAAGTTCCCAGAGATGGGTTGCGGCTGGAAGGGCATCCGCTGCGTAAAATCGTGCTGGATAAGTTGGCGGTTCATTCCGCTGTGGCGACCCCGCAAGGGACAAAGCCGACAAGAAAATGAATGAATGAATTAAATAAAAACAAGAACATACATTTACTAAATAAAAAAGATATAATGGCATTTGTTATAGTTTATATATTTATTTTTTAAATAACCAAAATTGTATTATTTAACTTTTTAAAGTTTTTATTTAATAGTTTTTTTAAAATAACCAAAAATGATGTTAAGTGAACAATATGTTACAGAGTAGTTATAGTTTTAATAAATGTAGTAATAGATTTTGGTAGCCTGACAAAAAAAAAAAAAAGAAAAAAGATTTTGCAAGCCCTAGGTGTCATTTTAAAGATTGCTAATTTTATTGTGGAGGTCATGTTTAATAGGTTTACATTCATCAGAAGTCAAGAAAACTTTTCTTATAATTAGCTTTGTAGTTTTGGCTCTTTTTAACAAATGTTTGTTCAAATATCCGGCTTTTTTTTTTTTAGAATGTCTTTTCTGTTCTGGGGTGCGTTACAAACAAAGACATAACTAACGACTGAACTATCATAGTATGATGCATCATTTGGGAAAAGAACGATGTAGTGAGGAGTGTTTAGCAAAACCGTAGTTTCTCTGTTGCAGATCCGTCATTTGAACCAGGTTAGTTTTAACGTAAAATGTCCATAATGATGCTCTAAACGGGGTGGAGTGACTACTTCTTTAAAGAAAAAACCATACTTTTTTGAGCAAATTATATTGTTTTACATGCACATGCATTTAAAAAAATTCCAATATTAGTTTTGGTAAAAAATATGGCACTTGTTTTCCATATTAATTGAAATATATGTAAATGGCACACATAGGGCCTCTGTTTCCTTTACAAATATTATTAAGAATATTCCATATTCTATTCTAAAACATAAAACCACTTAGCTAACATGTAATCTAATCTCTTATATAAATCTTATAAATCGCTAATGGTTGTAATTTACAGTAGGCTATTTATCAAGAAATGAAAAAAAACTTGCTCAATAATGATTATTATTATTATTTCTATTATTATTAAGTAGAATCTTATTTATTTATTTTATTTTATTTTATTTATTGTAAAAGTCTACTTTTACAATTTGACACATTCAAACCTGCAAAATTTATTCTAACCAACAGGCCCATGTCATAAAAGGCTACAGTACAGATACATTTCTTAACTTACTAAATTAAAACCATTAACATACGTTGTATATTTTTGTTTTCACACGCTTTGGACACATAGGCTAAAGTAAATTCCACTTTTAAATAATAGGTCACCTATAGCTTTCGTCTTAAGCGACAGCTGCGTTCAAAATGGCATAAATGTTTTCAAAGTGCACTACGAAGGGAACACAATTGTCAATATAAAGATTGCTAAAACTGAACTGTAAAAAAATATGTTTTCAATACCAAATAAGCACCTAAGAGAGTTGAGTCTATTGTCTAGCCAGGAACTATGTTTCTAACTACAGCTTTACAGATGTAGTTGCAAGCGTACAAGTTTGTGACGCAGTTTGCGAATGTTTATTGGAACGATGGATTTGGGAACGCCAAATCAACGAACTATGTTTGTAACAATGGAACTTGTGACCTTAGTTGGCTAACACTGGTTTTCGGAAACGCACCCCTATTTGGTTGGATTTGACTCATTCCATTGCGATTAGTCGATTTGTAGTGCGTATTACCCTATCTAACCTTGTAAACATGATGATATTAACAGTAATGACAGTTGCTTTCCATATCAATTTAAACCCAAGCTCTCATCCTTTGGAACTACCAAAGGCTATCAGCACTCAAAAAATAAGAAAGAATAACATACACAGGCAAATTAAATGAATCCCTTTGTCTCCTGATGATACATTGAGATCTTATGAAGAGAAATTGTTCAAATAAATTAAGAGAAATGTTTTATCTTTGGTTGAACTCTTTGAAGTATTTTTGGGAATTTCAAAAAAACTTAAGCGTTTCTCTTAAGAAAAAAAACGGTATATCGGGATGTATCTGTCATTGCTGTGAAGAGTCTCGTCCTGCTTATCCTACATGACTTCACATTCAGTCCACCTGGAATCAATCCGCTCTGGCTTTGAATGAGCATTTATCAAGACAGTAGTTGTTTTTATGCCTGTGTTCCTTAACAAAACCCTTGTCGTAGATAAAAGGAGTGGACTTTTGGTTTTGAAAATCTTTCATTATGGTCATGCATGAAAACACATGCAGACATAAGTCTGGCTTTGGTAGAAGCAACTGAGAAAAGACGATGATTCTGTTTTCACTGCTCCAAAATGAATCTTTTTTTCAAAGGATTGTTTAAATAATTTGATGTAGTTTTTTTTCCAGCATTTAATTTAAAATGGTTTACATGTACTTGTGTGTTTGTGTGTGTGACAGGCTGAGATGGACGTAGTGGAGAAATTGGCTCATCTGGTGCCATGTGAACATGAAGACCTGATGAATGTGACTCTGCGGCTCCTCCACAACCTCTCCTTTGATACAGGGCTGCGAACTAAGATGGTGCATGTGGGACTGCTGCCCAAACTTACGGCTCTGCTGGGTAACTATTGTATCTGAAATTACCCCAAAATCTCTGTAGAAGCAATAATAATTACATTACAGGGCTGTTGAATGCTTGATTTTGATTGGCTGATGAACATTCCAGCAAGTGCAATTCATTTTAGATAAATGTACGCTGTAAAACCAACATCACTTAGAATCACGATTTTCTTGAAAGAAAAAAACGTGTTATGATTTTTCCATATTGCCCACTCCTGCAGCTAAAGTAGTTCCAGGCAGGTCTTGACCACATTACTGTTCCATATCACTACATCAAACAATTTCATTTGTTTCAAATTACACAGCCTTCAACAAAAATCAAAAATCTAATCAAAATATAACAAAAGGCTTTGGATCTAATGCGTAAGAAACTAATGCCACACACTGAAGCATTTTGAGGACAAAAACCTCAAAACAAATGCATTGTGATAGAGCATTTGAACAGTGTCTTTAGGTTTGGTAATCATAGTCCAATCGGAATCACTGACTTATATATATAAACTTATATACACTAACCGGCCACCTTATTAGGTACACTTTTCCAACTGCTTGTTAACGCAAAATTCTAATCAGCCAATCACATGACCACAACTCAGTGCATTTAGGCATGTAGACATGGTCAAGATGATCTGCTAGAGTTCAAACTGAGCATCAGAATGGGGAGGAAAGGCGATTTATGTCACTTTGAGCAGTTCTGTGGGCGCAAATGCCTTGTTGATGCCAGAGGTCAGAGGAGAATGGCCAGAAGAGAATGGCCAGACTATCGAGCTGATAGGAAGGCAACAGTAACTCAAATAACCACTCGTTACAACCGAGGTATGCAGAAGAGCATCTCTGAACACACATTGAACCTTGACGCGGATGGGCTAAATCAGCAGAAGACCACACCATGTGCCACTCCTGTCAGCTAAGAACAGGAAACTGAGGCTACAATTTGCACAGGCTCACTAAAATTGGACAATGGAAGATTTGAAAAATGTTGCCTGGTCTGATAAGTTTCAATTTCTGCTGCGACATTCAGATGGTAGGGTCAGACTTTGGTATCAACAACATGAAAGCATGGATGCATCCTGCCTTGTATCAACGGTTCAGGCTGGTGGTGTTGGTGTAATTGTGTGGGGGATATTTTCTTGGCACACTTTGGGCTCATTAGTACCAACACCACAGCCTATCTGGGTATTGTTGCTGACCATGTCCATCCCTTTATGACCAGAGTGTACCCATTTTCTGATGGCTATTTCCAGCAGGATAACATGCCATGTCAAAGCACAAATCATCTCAGACTGGTTTCTTGAACATGACAATGAGTTCACTGTACTTAAATGACCTCCACACTCACCAGAGCTCAATCCAATAGAGCAGTGGTTCTCAAAGTGGGGGTCTGGACCCCCCTAGGGGTCGCGGGACAATGAAGGGTGGTCGCCTGGTGATTTCCAAAAATCTATTTATTTTTATTAAACCATAAGAATTACCATATTTTATCCATAACCTACAGAAGAGAAAAAAATAGTCATTTATAGTTACTATATACTATATAGTTACTATAGTAGCTTATAGTTACTAGTTCTATTGGATTGCGACCCCTGGGCTAATTACATTATATTAAAGACACAGCAATAGCGTCAGATGCAGCAGATTGATTTTATAACACCAGGTTAAACTTTCTGGCACATTTACAGCACTGACATACATAAAAAAAAAAAATAAACGAAGAATAGTCTTGGGTCTATTGGTGTGTGTGCGCCATTGCATGCAAGGTTTCTGTATTCATAACCACCTCAGAGGATATTGTGGGTCACGAGTCACTGGCATTGTTATTTTGGGGGTCGCGGGCTGAAAAGTTTGGGAACCCCTGCAATAGAGCACCTTTGGGATGTGGTGGAACGGGAGAAACACATCATGGATGTGCAGCTGACAAATCTGCAGCAACTGCGTCAATATGGACCAAAATATCTAAGGAATATTTCCAGTAGCTTGTTGAATCTATGCCACGAAGGATTAAGGCAGTTATGAAGGCAAAAGGAGGTCCAACCTGGTACTAGTAAGATGTACCTAATAAAGTGGCTAGTGAGTGTATATGCGATCCAAAAAGAAATTAATTTGGCAGAAGCTGGTGCACTTGCAGATTAAACTTAAATTATGTCCATTTCAATCAGATATCCCAAATGGAGTAAAGCCAAATACATTTACCAAATAGACCCACATTTACATACCATTGAAATATAATTACTCTTTGTGTCTGTTTTCATTTATAACACAGTGCTTTTTTATACCGTATCAGGTCATTTGAGGCATGTGACACGCTGCTCTTTTTGTAACTAGCTCGAATGTCACCTCTGCAACAAAATAAAGGAAATGCTACTTTGTAAATCATACTCCTGATTAGATGGAAGGGCTTAATTGCTGCACGTTTTTTCCATGTGTCAGCCATTCACGCTTCAGCAGTTAGAAGTGAGTTTAAAAGGCTGCCTGGCTGCTGTCGTAAAGCCTTTGGCTGAGGTGAGGCAGAAACGCGGTCAGTAACAAGAAGCACATGCTCCGGCCAGCGACGACCTGCCCAAGCCACCCTTGCATACTAAAGCCACTAAAATATAGAGTATGCCGTCTCAGATACATCTGAAAGATAAAAAAAAATATATATGCAATGATAGTGCCACATTCTGTATGGATAAATGTATGTGCCTGTAAAATCTCAAAGCACTGTCCCATTAAAAAAAGGCATCAGAAAGTTGCTGTTGATAGTCAGTTTGCATGTAAACTAAATAAAATAAAAAAATTATGTTTTGTATTCTGTAAGCAAACAATAAAGGAATAAATATAAAAGAAAATTAAAATAAATAAATAAATAATAAGCATAAAAAAGTGAATAAAAGAATGAAATAGATAGAACTTTTTTAGAATAAAAAATCAATGAAAAAACAAATGAAAAGAGAACAAAGAATAAACAAAAAAGAACAAAAAAGTTGAAAGATATTTAAAAAAGTTAGAACCAATATAAAAATAATGAAAGTACAAAAAACCAAAAGATTGGATAAAAGAAAAATTAAAGACAAATAGCAAAGAAAAAAAATTACCCAATGATAATGAAGGAAAGAATAAAAAACAAAACAGAATGAATGGATGAATAACAATATTTTTTCCTATTTGTAAAAAACAAATAGCATAATTTGATTTATATTTGTACAGTATATTACTATAACATGTTGTCTTTGGAGCTGCACGGTGGCGCAGTGGGTAGCATGTTCGCCTCACAGCAAGAAGGTCGCTGGTTCGAGCCTCGGCTGAGTCAGTTGGCGTTTCTATGTGAGGTTTGCATGTTCTCCCCGTGTTCGCGTGGGTTCCTCTTGGGTGCTCCGGTTTCCCCCACAGTCCAAAGACATGCGCTAAAGGTGTGGCGACCCCAGATTAATAAAGGGACTAAGCCGAAAAGCTGAAAAAAATGAATGAATGAATGTTGTCTTTGTTTTTCTGTGAAGCAAGGCTATTTTAGTAAACAAAAACGAAAACTATTTTTGTTAACGTAAGTAAAAAAAAATTTGAAAACAAATAAAAAGCTAATCGAATCTAACAGCCATGAATTAAAAACTAGCTGAAAATAATATTTAGCACAAATAATAATAATTTTCAAAATTAATAAGCACTTGTTCTGTGGCAGATTTTAGGGAATGCCTGTCGAGGCAACTTTTACAGCCAAACATATTGGTCAAAGCACATTTATACTTTATATATAAAATATATTTTTATATAAACATAAACATGTTCCATATTTTCATCAACCACTACAAAATGTAATCTAAATCTGTTAAACTATTTCTTATTACCTTATTATTAAAAAGTTTATTTACAATCTACAAACATTTTTTACTTTTATTGATTTTAAGTTGCATTTGTATGAGGTTTAGTTCATCGCCTATTCAAACAATGGTTTAATTGTTATTACAAAGAGATTTGCACAAGAGTGCATGTAAGCTGCTCAGACCCTAAACTTAGACACTAGAAATATTCTGTTCAAAATAGGTCCGCACGATATTGAAAAATCTTGACATTGTGTTATTTTATTTTTCTACTATAAATACTGCCATATGAATACAGTTTCATAAAATAGTTTTTGAATAACATTTGACGGTTTTCTGGAGAGCCTAACTGTATTCAGGTACAGAAATGTATAATCACAATGCAAAAAATGCTTTTCTTACATTAAATAGTCTCGTTTTTAGTCCAAATATCTAAAAAATTCTTAGATCAAGTAAAAAAAAATAGTTTTGTTTTCAACTTGAGAAGAAATCATTCAAAATGAAGAGTTTTTCCTTAAAACAAGCAGAATGATCTGTCAGGGGGTAAGTAAAATAATCTTGTCTTTACTTTGAAATGTAGATATCTGGAGTACAAATAAGACAAAAATTTAAAGTAGGAAATACATTTGTTTTTTTTTTTTGCATAAATCATAAATATTCTGTATAAATACAGTAATTAAATACAATTCTGTTGCTCCTGGTCAACTATAATTCAGACTCAACACTGCATATCTTGCGATGTGACTATTGCGAATGTGCATATTGTGATATCGATGCTGAAACGATATATTGTGCAGCCCTAGTTCAAATGTAGAAACGTACACAAAAAAAAAAACTAACAATACCTTTATCATCGCCTATTCAAACAATGGTTTAATTGTTATTACAAAGAGATTTGCACAAGAGTGCATGTAAGCTGCTCAGACCCTAAACTTAGACACTAGAAATATTCTGTTCAAAATAGGTCCGCACGATATTGAAAAATCTTGATATTGTGTTATTTTATTTTTCTACTATAAATACTGCCATATGAATACAGTTTCATAAAATAGTTTTTGAATAACCTTTGACTGTTTTCTGGGGAGTCTAACTGTGTTCAGGTACAGAAATGTATAATCACAATGCAAAAAATGCTTTTCTTACATTAAATGGTCTCGTTTTTAGTCCAAATATCTAAAAAATTCTTAGATCAAGTAAAAAAAAATAGTTTTGTTTTCAACTTGAGAAGAAATAATTCAAAATGAAGAGTTTTTCCTTAAAACAAGCAGAATGATCTGTCAGGGGGTAAGTAAAATAATCTTGTCTTTACTTTGAAATGTAGATATCTGGAGTACATATAAGACAAAAATTTAAAGTAGGAAATAAATTTTGCATAAACCATAAATATTCTGTATAAATACAGTAATTAAATACAATTCTGTTGCTCCTGGTCAACTATAATTCAGACTCAACACTGCATATCTTGCGATGTGACTATTGCGGATGTGCATATTGCGATATCGATGCTGAAACGATATATTGTGCAGCCCTAGTTCAAATGTAGAAACGTACACAAAAAAAACTAACAATACCTTTAATAAAACTAATTAAAACTAAACTGAAACTCAAATTTAACAGTAATACTGACATAAAATAATAAAAAAAAATAATACTAATTGAAAAATGCAAATCTATACTAACCTTGCTATAAAGTCACTTTCTTATTCATTATTTTTTTGGAAACATCCCCCCTGTGTCCCTAATTAAATAAACCAAGCAAACCTCTTCTCTCCTTTGCTTTACCTACTCGGCTTTCCCTCACTCCCTTTTTTTTTTTCATTCCAACATCCTCAGCAGTCACATCTGTTTCTAATCCACAATGTGATAATGTGTTTTAGAGTGTCTCAGGTCCCGACTGCAGCGCTCAGACTCATTATGAATGATTACGCCACTGATCTGAGTGTGTTTCCTATCACACAAGGGAGGATCAGTATTAGGAAAGAAGAAGAAGAGAACAGAACAGAGCAAAGTGTTATTAATGAGACTGTTTGTGAGTGTGTGTGTGTGTGTGTGTGTGTGTGTGTATTTGTGGTCTTTTTCTCCCTAGCGGAATGAGTTTGGATTGTAATCACATACCACACATGCTCTTATCTGCAATCGCTGTGATAAATGACTCGCTCTCGGCACGAGCCAGTATAAATACATTATCTAACCCACCATGACTGATCAATTTAGATATGGCTTTAAAAGTGTATATGCACACTGATTTCTTACTTTTTGTTTTTTGTTTTGTAGGTGACGACACACACAAGCTTGTGGTGATGCGCATCCTTTACCACATCAGTGTGGATGACAAATCCAAATCCATGTTTGCGTACACTGACTGCATTCCTCAGGTCAGCAACCTTTTTTCTTTTCTTCACTTTTAGGAATGTTGAGATTAGGGCTTTTGATAAGCAATTCATCTGTTGTTTGTTCCTTAAAGGGACAGTACACCCACAAATGAAAATTCTGTCATTATTTATTTATACTCCACTTGTTCCAAATTAGTTTGAGTTGCTTTTTTCTGTTAAACATAAATGAAGATATACTGAAGAATGCTGGAAAGCAGCAGCCATTGACTTCCATAGTATTTTTTGCTTGTTTGTTTGTTTCTACTAAATCGATCAATGGCTTTTTTCCAGCATTCTTCAGAATATCTTGTTTTGTGTTGAACAGAAGAAAGAAATTCCTAAAAGTTTAGAACCATTTGCGTTTGAGTAAATGGTGAGGATGTTTTCATTTTTGGGTGAATTATCCATTAAATGAATTTATTGAATCTAATACAAAGGTTATGAACATAGACTCATTCTGAAAACGTAGCCCTATTTACGTTTCTGGAGACCGTGAATTATGTCGCCAGAGCTACGTATGGCTGCATTTCTTTTTTTAAATGAACAATACGGGGCGGTATGACACCGTTCCTATTCTTGCTTACCAGCTGACCGCTTACGTCAGCGGACTTGAGATGCAAAGTGGAGTTGACCGCGACGACGGAGTTTGAGTCCGGTGAAGAACAGTTCCAGAAAGCGGGAAGACAAAAACAGAAGGCAAAAAATAAAATAAACAAGTAAATAACAGGGTGAGAATGTGGTATAATCTGAAAACGTGGTAAATAGCAGGGGGCTTTTCTTTTTCTGGATTGCTTTTTAAAACATTTTTGGTTGGGTTTATGGAACTGGGTGGGCAGGTCAATCTGTGCTTTAGAAAATATTATTAGTTGGGTTTAGGGAAAGGGGAGGATGGGTGGATCAGTCGGTTGGTCAGTCAGTCAGTCAGTCGACAGCTGCCTCTGGTGGATTTTCGCAAAAAGAGCAGGCATGTATGGCACTCTGAAAATGTGTACACAGCGACCTCTGGTGTATTCGTGAAAACAAAAACTGAAAAAAAACCGTAGCTCCTAGGACATATTTGGTGCTCTCCAGAAATGTATATAGGGGTACGTAATCAGAGTGAGCATGGGTTGGTTATGATATGACATTATAAAAATGTTGTTTTGTTAAAAAATGGCAGAATCGTGCTAATGCACAATTATTCAAAATCACTGATGAATATGTGTAATCCATGAAACAAGTGCAAAATGACAATTTTTTAAAATAAACTATTCCAATAAATGTTGTCTAAAACTGAAACTCCTACAAATAAATATTATTTATTTATTTATTTATTTATTTATTTATTTATTTATTTATTTATTTCAACTCTTAAATTATTTATTAAAAAATTTGCAAAGACACAAGTTGTTCCTTAGCTAGTCCCTATGAACAGATAAAATCATATAATAGCAGAAAAAATGTTTTTTTCTTTTATTTGTTTTCATTCATTCTTTATTTTTTCTTCTTTATTCCTCACATCATAGTAGCATGTTTGAGCATTGTGATATTTATGCAGATAGAGTTAATAGACTTCTTCTTCTTCTTTTTCTTCTTCCTGTTGAACACAACAGAAGAGACATTAAAGAATGTTGTAAAGTGATATCCATTGACATCCATAGTATTTGTTTTTACAATCAAATACCTACTTTAGTGATGTTTGTTTCATAATTATTATCATCAAATGTTCATGAGATGGATTGCCTGAGGGAAGAAACAGAAACAGTTTTTTTCCCCTCAGGCAATCCATCTCATGAACACTTGATGATAATAATTATGAAACAAACATCACTACTTGCTATACACTTTTTATAACAGCTGCACATATAACATCGTTAATAGTAATATACCTGTACATACACTCGTCAGTTTCTATATTTGCATTCACTTCTTGCTTCTATTTTAAAATATATTTATTATCTGTTTTTTTGTTCGGTCTCTGTAATTCTGTTGCACTGTAGAAGCTCTGTCACCAAAACAAATTCCTCGTATGTGTGAACATACCTGGCAATAAAGCTCTTTCTGATTCTGATTCTAATTTACAAACCTATGGAACATTCTTCAGTTTAACAACTACACTATAAAAAAAAAAATCTATAAAAAATCCTGGTTGCCTTAAATTTTTAAGCTGAATCAAATTAACCTTATGAGTCCATTGAACTTATATTATGTCAAACTGACTTAAAACAGCTTGCGTAACTTATAATATTAAGTTAGAACATGATTCACTTAGTTTAATAAGTTACAATGAAATAAAAACACATTCTGTCATGACTAATTGATCATATAATTTTAATTGATCATAAAATAGTTATCTATTTGATTGACAAGAATACACATGACCCTGAGAAGCCTATGAACTACTACAAACTTTATTTATTTGCTAACATTGCAAGCAAATTGTTTATGCACTTTAAAACAAATGGTATTACTGACTGACCATGCACAATATAAATCAGATCGCTATTGAATATTTTCATTATCAAGCTCATTATTGGCTGTTTACATTTATCGGAGTCAATATAATAGTGCAAATCTGTGATTGTCCGCATAGTTTGTCACACAAGAGGCAGATCAAAATGTGTTTTATTGATTGTGAAGTGTTGATTGTGTTTGTGGTATAGGCAATGGTTGTATATGAAATTAAATAGAAGTCTAAAATGGGTTGCAGCAGCACAGTATACAGTACTGTATACTGGATTGTCTTTGGTAACTAAAATTATGTATAGATTTAGTATTCATTCAAGTATATGCCTACTGTACTACACTACGAGGTTAACTTCACTATGCCATTCCAAACCTGTTTTTGGTTTTGCGGTGTGTGTCATGCATGTATCGTATGTGTTGTAAAGTGTGCTAATTGTAGTGCTGTCTTTCTCTCACATTGCGTTAATGAAATAACAGAGCTAATTTAATAGAAGGGGGCCTCAGCGGGGTCACCGGCAATTGCCTGGGTACAATTTCTCTGAAACAACTTGTGCCCGAGCGAGTTGTCATCTTTAAAATGCTTGTCTTCTCTAATTGGGTGAAAATGCCTACCAGATGCTTGTTAAAAAATAAAAATTCCTCAGTCTAATCGCTCCGCCAATCCGCCTGGAGACGCTCAGGGCATGATGTCAGAATAGCAGTGGGACTCTTTAGGGAGGTGTACTCTTTGCTTTTCTTTCTTTCTTTCTTTCTTTCTTTCTTTCTTTCTTTCTTTCTTTCTTTCTTTCTTTCTTTCTTTCTTTCTTTCTTTCTTTCTTTCTTTCTTTCTTTCTTTCTTTCTTTCTTTCTTTCTTTGGTTTT